>WBMZ01012694.1:0-48940 GCA_013400975.1 Atrichornis clamosus
GAGGAGAGGAGAGGAGAGGATCTAAAAAAGACAACACACTAAAAACTGTGCTACAACAAATATTTAAAATATTAAAGATAACTGGCATGAAGTTCATGCTTTAGACAAATACCTGCAGAGGCCATGGTGAGAGCTCATTGCAGGAAATGGAGCAGGTGAAGCCACACTTTAAAGATTCAAGATGCTATTAGAAGAGATTTCCCTGTCTCATGATGTTTATTAAATATCCAATTTTAGACTAGCAATAAAGTCAGACATCAGTACCCAGCTCCTATGTTAATATTTAATACTTATTGATCCCTATTCTCATGTTTCAGGGGAACATGCTGGAAACTGTAGCAAAAATTACATGGGGATGTGGTACATAAATATAGGGAAAGACTAGCTGTAGTACTAATTTCTTTGTTGCCTGAAACTAGATTCATTTCTCTTTTCTTCTGCAGCTTAGTAGGACCTGTAGGGTATGACAAATATTTATTCTCAGCATAGCATTTTGCTGCACGTACAGAAAGGTTGTGGCTGTTTCTCGATGCTCCCTGGCTGCTGCGTCTGTGGTGATGCCATTCAGTGCAGACAAAGAGATGAGCAGGGGGGAGCATTCATTTCAGCCAACACCGCCAGTTTACAGCATCAACTTTTTTCTCCCTGAGCTACAATACCCCAATGCCAAACATGGACCTCGTGATCCCCCTTTAAACTGTTCTGTAGCCAAAAAAGAGAATGCTGTCTGGCAGCACAGCTGAATTACAGATGAATTAATGGATGCAGAGTTATAGATGTCTGATTATTGTTAGATAAATGTGATAGTGACAACACATTATACACATAATCTGCCCCATGCTACTGCCATTTACTGAAGTTAGCCCCAAAATGTGGGTACTAGATGACTGATCACTGCATCTGCTGATGGTTAAAATCAAAACCTTTTGAAAATGTGTAAAAGAGAGTTCAACGCCTATATTTTAAAGGAAAGGGAAAATCATGGACACCAGCTGGGAAGAAGTGGACAGCTTGTGAGTCAAGACCTCTGTCTGCCACATGTGGAAAAGGCTATGAAGATGAGAGCTTCAAGAAACTATGGAGATGAGAAAAATGAATCGTTACAGTATTCAGGTATTTTTACAGATTCTAAGCCCAGAAAGACAGAACAAAGAATAAGCAGTGAGCTTTAGCTTTAGCATGACAAAATGAGGTTGGAGGTGCTATGTATGTTATCAGTGATCTGCAGTAGGTCATCCTCCACAGCTGAGGTGCCTGCATCTGCCAAGGAGCTAATTTGGAGATGTATGAGGAGATGGCTGGAAAGGCTAACTTGAACAAATTCCAGAACGGTAATAAAATAATGTGCAAGTATTCAGCTGAATATGGTACTTACAGTCAAGGCATACTGGTAGCTTTTCAAAACAACATCCTGTTTTTTTGAACAACCTCCTGCACAACATTTGCCTTATACACAGGTTGTAGACACTTTTAGGGTGAGACTGCTTCTTTTTACTGTTTATTTAGCACAGGATTAAGTTATCCTCCATGTTTGAAGCCCCAAATTATTATTACGAGATAGCGCATAAGAGAAGGAAGGATATCTTCCCTGCATGCCTTCAGCATTTCTCACTATACTTGGGTCTGAAGTGGCCATTCCCAGAAGAGGAACTTTTTCAGGTACACAGTTTTTCTGCGTAATACTGCTAATAGTACTAGTAATTATATTAATTACAGTAGCATTAATTATATTGCAATAGTATCGTATAATAGCAGAAGCAATCAATATAAGTTATTATATATGTTATTATGATGTATGGTAATTATAATATTACACAATACATTATAATACGACTGATAATAATACTAATGAGAATAAATATAAGAACAACAAAGCAAAAACAGCTTTTCTCTCGTCTATGCTGAATCGTTCACTCTTCATTGTTCTAGACACAGGAACAGTGTTACCTGAGCCCTGTATCCTTATTCTCCCTTCTGCCTTCCAAACAGGGAAGCAGGTTGAAGTCAGCTCTTATAAAATGCAAATGGAGCTTAGGGAAATGCTGTTCTTCCTACGGTAGCTCCCCTGCAGGTCCAAGCAGATGCAGTGGGATCTCAACCAGTAGTCAGAGCACTTAGAGTTTGTCCTGATTTCTTGAGCGTTGGATCATCTCCACACCAGCACAGGAGAGCAGACCTGGGGTCCCAGTGGCACGTCACTGACTAGGAGATGCTGCTCATCAGGGAGCATCTCCACGTCTCCAGCTTCCGGGGGAAATCTTGGTGGCTGTTTCCAGGATCGCTCAGACTTAAACAGCAGGTACTCCGGGGTCAGCAATTCCCTGGCTTAGCAGAGCAGCTGCCTGCATCCCAGCAGTGAGCTCCTGTGCCCTCATGTGAGTCAGAGCCACAGGCTTCCACACACTTGGACACAAGCATGTATTACTGTTCTTACCTTGGAAAACCCGCTAGTACTTTACAAAATATTCAGCTCTGGTGTCTCCAGCCTATGATTTTGCACCACCTCCCTCCTCTAATTTTTTAAACAGGTATCTTATGTCTCTGCCTCCTGGAAGTAACTTATTAGATGGAAATCTCATCTTCCTTTGAATCACTGAATCATTTTGTCTTTGTCTTCACTTCATAGAGTGAAACACGGTATCAAAAGGCTTTAAAAAACAAGAACAAATATGTTCAAAAAGGTCCTTAGATTTTCCAGAGCCTGAGAGAGTGCAAAAGTGGGTTTAGCTAGATACACGTGTGTGAATGTGTGTGTGTGTATTATGTGTGTAAGAACAATTTACATGGCAAAGAGCCCCCACCCGACTTTAAACAATGGCCACTGTCACCCCCTGAAGGTCTGCAAAGTGTTCCCTGACTTTCCCACTCCCCAGGGCTGCCTGCTCCCTACAGAACTGGAGCTCCTGGTTCCTTCTCATCCAGGTAAGTGCTGATAACACCTTGTGGAGAATTGCAAGTTAAACACATGTAAGAGAAAAAGACAAAGGGGAGCCTACCGCTGATAGCAGATAAAACCACCACATCTACTTAACCGGGCTAACCTTATCTTGTTATCTTAAATTAGCAGAGTTCAATCTAATTAAGTGCTCACATGGACGAAACCCAAGTTGTGGTGTGACTAGTCAGCCTGAAGGCTCTTCTAACCGCAGCACTGATATGGCTCTGCTGTTCTGGGATCTGAGAGAGGGTACAATTCATGCCTCAGATGGTTTGCAAGCTAAAGCCTGGTCTCCTCTCCGAAAGGTGGGCAGGCAGTCATTTTACAGATGCGGTTTGCATCTTGAAAAATTAATATCTAGTGGGTTATTTCAACTCTTAATACAAGATCGGCATATGCTTGTGCCTTTTTTACTGTTATCAGCTGCATTAACTGTGCCAGGGCTGTTGCCTAATACACTTACACTGATAAGTTATATTACATCTAAAGCAAAAACTCCTATAGAAGATAAGAACTAGGGAATCAAACTGCATTGAGGTTTATACCTTGATTTATTTATTTATACCTTTACATTTATCAGCAGCAGAGTAGCTGATAATTTGCTGTTGTGGATTTGTCAGAAATGTCCAAGAATCAGTTACAGCTGTAATAGAAGGAGAAGATTTGGATCCCAAAGCTGTGACCCAGTAAATCCAACAGCCAACAACACCCAGGAGAGCAAGGCCTCTAGCTTTTAAATCTGATGATATTTATTTCCCACTCCATATAGATACATGCCCCCTTATATCCAGGTGGTCTTTTATGCACATCTACAGCACAGCCTTGAAGTCACGCAGCTGGATCTCGGAGGAAATTGGAAGCACTGTCACCATGCTCCAGTCACTATTACACCTGTACAGATGGACATACCAAGCCTGTTCTACACTGTATTTTGTGGTATCAGTTAAGCTACCTGTCCTTTACTGTTTTTTGATACAGTCTAAAATTTAACTGAACCCTCTGAAACATAGTGTGCATCTCAGTTACTTGTGTCCAGGTCTGAAGATGGCACAAATATTGAGAATTAGCATAAACTGTAACAGCGTGTGTCTCGAGTAGGCCAGTGTAGGTGAGATGCAGTCTGTGCTGCCGAGGTCACGTGTGGTGCAGCACCAGAGCTCAGCACCAGAGCTCAGCTGACAGGTTGCTGGCTTTTGCTGTCTGCTCCACGCACAACACAAGCCCCAGGGAGCCTGGGAACACTCAGCTAGAAGGACAGCAAGCTGCGGAGGAGAACAAGCTCTTGTATTTTGCTCCATTTGCCTGGGACGGGAGGCCTGCAAATGAAATATCAACGGGCTCCTTCATTTGAACTAACCTCAAAAAGAAGGGGAAAAAATGGCTTTGATAGCTGGATAGCAGATACAGCCTCCCACGCTGGTTCATCTCAGCTACTAAGGGGAGGGAAATGGGGGAAGACAAACAAGCATCTAGTCTTCCTGATTATCATCTGACCCATTAATTTAAAACCCTGTGAAATTCAGAGGTGGGAGTGTTTCTCCCAGGGCGCTGTGCAGCATTCCTGGGAACAAAGAACAGCCCAACACCCAAAGCAGAACTGCTCAGCTATTCATATCCCTAAGGAGGTGAGAAGATGTCACCTTCTGCAACTTTTCTCCATCATTTAGGCTGACAAAGCCCAGAGGCTCAAAGCATTTTGCCTGAAGTCCAGCTTATAAATCCTCCTCCTACCCGCCCTGTCATGACTGGCTGCTGTCCTGCTGATGAGCCTCAAGTGCTGTCAGAGAGGATCTTGGTACCTGTGGGCTGCTGAAGGTCCCCAGGGCTCCGAGCACCTCCTGCACTCAAGGGGAGCAGTGTCACCGCCAAGGTCAGGCCTCTTTCCCACACAGAGCCCTACAGAAATGGTTTTCAGCCAGGGACACAAAGCTGCTAGAGCAGAACCATACCCATTGGAGATGCTGGAGTGTCCACTGCACATCTCCAGTGGGGTTCAGTGCCCACACTGAGCTGCAGACAGAGGTGGTGATGCCTGGTTACAAGTGGAGTCCAACCCCAGCTGTAGTCTCTGCCGAACACAGCCAGGACCTTTCCCCTCACATACTGAAAGCTGCGAGAAAAATATACTGCCTTTATTGACAGTGCTTCCCAGACTGGGAGTGCCTGGGACCACAGACACCTGCGTCATGGCAGCTGTTGGATGGCAGGGGGCAAGGGAGAGATAGAGGGAGGGATGGGCTGGAACAGGCCCCCCACCTTCCCTCACTTATTTGTTGCTTCCTTCCCTTGCCCCTCCTGGGTGAGAACAAGATGTTTACATACCTGTGGGGTGGGATGGTGATTCCAAATGGTGAGAAAAGGGTTCTGAGTAAGCAGAGGAAAGAGTTTATTTGAAAACTGCTTCAGTGGCTACAGCATATTTTATGGACCTAAAGACACATCTGTTTCTTTTTCTTTTTAATTGTATCTATGAGACAACACCTCCTCCAATAAAGAGGAGAGGAAAACAGGAATAAGTTTTAGATTTATCACACCATGGATAAAACAAACAGCTAGTGCCAACACTCAATATATTGAGAGCCGTTATGGTCCATTTTTAAACAAAATGAAGCATAAGTTGTTGGCCACAGTCATAAGTTGGTCCACAGTCAACAGATCACAATTAAGCATGCTGTATAGGGAAAAGTGATAACCCAGAAACTCTTCAGCCCTTGTCCATCACACACGGCTGGTGAGTGAGACCTGGGGCTCCTGGGCAGGGCTTCCAGCTCACTTGTGTGTTACATGGCAGGCTGCCTTCAGCCATGTGCTCTGTCAGTCTCCCCACTGCCTCTGTCCTCTAACATCGCAGGGACCTGGAGATCCCCCCTGGAGATCCCCAGTACTTCCAACCACAGCCCATTTATCATGGATGAGCACTGTTACTGTCATGGAAGCTCTTATTGCTTCTCAGACATGTGAAGCTGAGGAGGATCCTGCCCTGGCAAAGCAGCGAATGTGTTAGAAGGCAAGAGATGGAGACCCAGGCAGAGGATATCTCACAGTGTGCTGCAGACCGGCTGCTTTGTTTGGCACAAGATAACTTGGGATGAGCCCTTAGAAACTGTAGTATCACAGCGAAGATTCAAGGGGGAGTCAGAAACTAGATAAATCAGGATTACATTAAGCAGACTGACCTCCAAACACAGGCAAATTAAGCACTTGCAGAGAGCTGGGGACTACCTGTGCCAGTCTCAGAAGGCCAGACGCTTTTGGCAGATGCAGCCTGACTCTGCTTCCAGAAACAAGAGCAGCAATACTCAGTGGTGTGCATAATGCTGCAAAGCCTGAACTGATTCCAGGGATGAATTATTTCTTCTCCCATCACCAATTGAAAAACAAAAATTATCAGGCCAGAACACACTAGTAGGTAACACTCAGTGTAGCATTACCGAAAAGCAGAAAACAAAAACAACCCCAACAATCATACCACAGACAAAGAAAATTAAAAACCTTGTAGGAAACTGTCATGTAATATAAGTGGATTTAACAGAAACTGGAGATTTGCAGTCTAACTCCAGACACGCTCCTGAAGTTTTCTTTGCAGTTGACTGTTGCAGTTAGATGTGAAAGCATGTGGGTTGCTGCTCTGCACTCCCCGGGGCAGATAAGCAATCAAAACAAACGCATTTATCTGAGCAATCTGTTAATCCTCTGCATAAATAACATTTCACCATGCAAATTATATTGGGCTTAGTGCTCCTTGAGCATTGAGAAGCTTAGCGAAGCAGTTCAGTCCTTATCCTGTGAGCATAACCACAAAATCCAATCCATGTCTGCATGTCCTAAGGTTACCCAGGAGACAGGGATAAGGGCCGTCTTTGCTCTCTCTGCACAAAATGCAGTGCTGCAGTCCACCCGAATCTCTGCTTCGTGGTAGAAGTGAGTAGATGAAGAGAGCCTGCTAGAGGGTTTGAGGCAGACAAAAGATATATATTCACTTTTCCTTAGGTTAGCAGAAATATTCATGAGGATCTCTTTCTTCCAAAGCAAAGAACCTCCTTAGCTTGTGCTTCCAGCACTAGAAGATTGGAGTGGCAGATCTCTGCATAGCTGCTGGTCAGAGGAAGCTGAAGTCTGGCTCAGGAAAAGCACATGCCCTTAAGGGCTCTGTGCTGCAGTCAGGGAGGCAAGGCTTTACCGGGGAAAGGTAAGCAGAACCCTTTCAGAAATGCTGCCAAACCTGAAAGCTCAGGGGATAATTTTACAGAACACACCTGCCAGGCACAAGGTGCCGCTCATGCTGAAGAGTTTGGAAGGTGAGTTAAGAGGGTGGTCCTGCTGGGATGCGAAGGCATCTGCCCCCAGAAGCGTTCCCAAGGGACTTCTGTGAACCGACCGCCTTGCAAGTACGGACCTCCCTGCCTCTTGTCCTGATCTTTCCTACAGGTGCACAGGTTCCTTCTGGATACAGGACTTTACCAGGGAGAAAATGTCACTGGCCGAATCTGGGGCCATCCAGACATGCAAAGGCTTTATTTGGAAGCACATTTCTCCTCACTGGCCCTCACCATGTTGGTCATTTTTGAACTTTGTATTGGAGGGGGCTGGTTTTGCAAGGTAAGCTGCAAAGCCCTTGAGGGAGGAGGAGCTGCCAGAATATAGAAATGCTCTGGCTTGCTCCTCCAAATGCTGAGGGTTTAATTCTGAAAGAGCAATGTGAGGTTGGTAGAGAAGATGAGGGGGAAAGAGAAAAATAAGAGTTTTTCTCTATATGCCACATTGTATGATAGTAAAGCCATTGCCTCGGGTGTTATCCAGAAAGGAGGAGTTGAAATCTGAGAGTCACTCCTGGTGTCCTGAATATGAAGCCAAAAAAGCCAGCCAAATCTAGGCCGAATAGTGATGCTCCCTGCTGGGGCCAGGGGAGAGGCACCGACCGACCCCGTGCTGAAAGCCGTGTGTGCATCCCGTCCCACGTACCACTGCCTGCACTTTCTGTGAGGAGCGATACCGCAGAGGAGGCGCCGCGCTGAAAAGGGGGAAAGGAAGAACGTAGTGGCTGTGAGAACTCATCTCCTGAGCTTGTCCTGAGACATGTAAGGTTCAGGTGACGCCCCTGAAAGGCTGAATGAGCTTTAAGCAGCTGTTTGGTAAATCTGTTCTCCCCTGAGAGCACACTCAGTACGGTGACTCTGGCAATTAGAGGCTGCTCTCTTCCCTTCCCCGGCTGAGGACCTTATCATCAGCATCTCAGTAGGGAGTGGATCTTCCTCTGAATAAAAAAGAGGTCTTGGCTTTGATAGTATGATCTGGACTAATCTTCCTCTGTCAGACAATTGTTTTTGTTTTTCACTGGCTTCTTAAATGTCATTATCTCAATCACACCAATATTACATGTCATTGTTTTAAATACTTATACAGAAAGGCAAATTACTTTCCAAAGTTTATGAAAAGATGTACTCAAAAGCTTGTCAGATACTATATATCTGGCACTGTTTAAGAAATGTTATTTAGAACTACCAAAGGTAATTGCTGATAAAAGTAATCTTTATTCCAGTTTTATAAATGAGGTAACTGAGGCATGGAAAAATTATGTGACTTGTTCAGGACTGTATGGAAAGCCTTGGCCATGGCTAGAAGCAGATTACTAACCTCCAGCCCCAAGCCTTTAACTGTCTGCCTTCACTACTTTTTCCTGACAAAAACTCAACTTCCATTGCAGATGCGAAAACTCTGTGAGAACAACTTTAGGAACTGTCCTGTAAGCAGCAAACTGATGAATCCTGCTTTTCCTGTGGATTTGCATCCTGAAAGCTGAAATTCTCATCCTCAGTAGACTCCCATGATACCAACACCTTGCCTCACAGCTACCACTGACACTTTCTTGTCTCCCTGGGGACAGCCACAGCCCTGGCATCTCTGCTGCTGTGCAGGACAACTGCTGTTGTCGACTGTCCTCTTGGGGAAGGAGGTGACTTTGGGTCTCTCTCGCTTGCACGGTAGCTGACCTTCACGGAAAACCTATAAGAACAGCGGTGTCTTTTCAAGTCCTTCTTTGAAATGCAGTTGGACAGGTTCAACAGCCGCTGGGAGATCACAGGTTCTCCAGGGAAACAGGCTAAAGCTTGAGATAAAGTGCCTGCCACTGTCCAGAGCTGTGGGAAGCACTGTGACCTTTCCTGTTCAGCAAGACGTTAAGTGGGACATTTTGGAAATAATCACAGACTCATAGAATGGCCTAGGTTGGGAGAGACCTTTAAGGTCATCTAGTTCCAACACCCCTGCCATGGGCCGGCACAACTTTCACTAGACCAGGTTGCTCAGAGCCCTAACCAACCTGTCCTTGAACACTTCCAGGGACGTGAAATGGTCTAGTTTATTACTACTTACCCTGTTTATCTTCCAGGGAATCACAGCAAGGATTACAGTGCTGCTTTGTGGATGTTCCTCAGCAGTTTGCCAGCTCTCCAGTGAGCGCGTCGCTGCTGGAGGCCACAAAGCCGTGATTACCCTCAGCCACAGGCTAGTGGCCATGTGATCAAGTGCCACCTTATCTCACTACAGAGCTTGGGGCAGGCTTCTCTCTGCCCTAAAATTTGCCTCAGATTTGTAGGAGTGGCACTAAAGTACACTGGCAAGGAGGATTTAATAAAAGTAATTAAAAGGCTGTTAACTGTACAGTTGTTCTCACTGCTCTTCATGGATTGTCTTGTTTACTGGCTGTCTTTTTTCCTCATGCATCAGTCTGTGTGGCTGATTACATACCAGCCTGCCCACTGCAGGGAGCACAGCACAGTGTGCCCTGGCTGGTATGAAAGAACCAGAACATTTAAACCAGGCAACACAGCTTGAGCAAGAGGCCTCAGAGTCCACCTTATGGCATCAGCACCACTGCCCTGCTTAAGGTGTTTCTGACTACATCACACGGAAAACAGTGCACTATCTAGTGTAGTCCAACAGTAGAGACTAAGACAACATTTCAGACATGTTTTCTGAAAAATAAGAAATTTCTTTCCATAGTAAAAATCCAAATTTTCTTCTTTTGCATCCTTCATTAGTGACAGTAAATTCAGTAGCTGTGGGTGGGGACAGGGGAAAGTCGATTGCCAAAAGCTTGGAACACTTTAAAACAGAAAACTGTGACCAGGCATCTGCAAAGCTGGGGGTGATGGAGCAAGATCCTTATAGTATTGTAAACTACTGATCAACCATGAGACACCGCTGTGAAATGACTATGGGAATGTGAACACTAAACTGCAAGGTTTTGCCTAGGCATCCTCTGAAATCTCAAATATGACTCTTTTCACCCGTACACATGCAGTGTGATGTCATACTAGAACACATTAGGAGAGAAACTTCCAAAACTCAGCAGACATCCTGCTTCAAGGCAAAAGTAACGTGTAAACTAGAATTTGCACAGCCTGGCCATGTGAGGCTTTATCTCTTTATCTTCTTTCTTATCTTTACCTCACTTCTACTAATTTTCATTGTTTCCTGATTTATCCTTCCACTGCGTTCACTTGCCTCTCCTGTTCCATCCTCACAGCCCCAGTGCACTATGCCATCCTCTCCAGCAAACAGTGCTCCTCCTCACCTCCCACTCTACCTGGAGCTATTGCCCAGTAGGAAGCAGGACACACAAAAGGCAGAGAGACTTCCATCAAGCAAAGGGACAGGTTTAGAAATGAGATTCATAGAACAGAATGCTCAGAGGAAGGCTCTGCCTTGGGCTGCTTGATGTAGGAGGGTGTTGAACAGCACAATAGTGCTGTTGCACTGCAATGGCAGAGTCTCAAGGAAGGTGCATTGACTCCTCCTCTGGAGGAAAAACGTTTCTGAGTGAACATATGATAGGGTTGCCTCTGATAGAAGAGGTTAGATTGAGTGAAAAAGGCAGTTCCTTCCAGATGCATGTTTCTTTGCTACCTCTTGCATAATCATCAACACACCCAGGTTTGCAGTCTGGGACTTCACCAAGGGGAAAACAAAACCTTAGGTTTCAGAGGCTCTGCCTGTAATTATTCAGCTATTAAGAACAAAACAAAATTACAAAATCCCTGCCTGACCATTGGGCATAGGAGTTGTTTTGGTTTTTTTTTAATGTCTAGGTTTTTCTCAGATCCTTCTGACAATCTTGATAGCAATCAGCTCATTGCTCTTCTAGAGTTTTAAACTAACCTCTTGATTTGCACCTGTCAGTAGAGTAGAAATCTAAGTCCCAGAGTTATGCAGTCATCCTAAACTGTGCTATCATATTTGGGAAGAGAGAACTAGTCTGCACAGACCTCTTTTCAAGGCGGATCCAATAGCACTCAAAGTTGAAGACACTGTACCATCTATACCCACAGGGAACTAAATTGTGGATGCATACAGTAAACTCACCCTGCTGGAGATGGCTCCAAGCCCTTGCCCAATCATAGCAGCTTCAAGTGATCCTGATGGATTCAGTAGGATCCCTTAGCTGTCACCTATTTCAAGGGTAATCTCAGTAGATGTCTGAAAGATGTTTCACATAGAACCAGCCTCATTGCCTGACTCCCCTTTTGGTTGCTTCGGGTCTCTCGTAGTTCATGCTCATCCATGTCACCCATATGTCTCTCTCAGCCATGAGCAGGCCAATGAATGGAAAGACAATGCTGGGCTGATTATGTTCTGGACGATGGTGACACAACCCCTGTCAGCCTCACTGCCTCGTTTTAAACCACAAACAGGCACAGTAACCATTTACATGTGTCAGGCAGATAAACAGTTGTTCCTGCCTGGTTAGAGGATGAAAGACATGAAGGGTCATTCCCCACTACTGGCAAGTGGCACTTGCTGATTCGCTCTATGAGCTTTCCCCAGTGTTTATTACTGAGTAACTCTTACCATACCTGGGAATGTCCAGAATTACCCATAGAATTTGCCAGTCACCTCTGACACACCTTGAAAGGGCTTGTTAATGGCCTATACTGCTGTCCAGTCCACTGCCCTGGAGGTTTTCCACCTCAGAAATAGATGAACCTAGGATGTCTTTCCACTTCGAAAAATAATCTGTACCAGAAGTAGAAGCAAATGTTTAGGATACTGTTTATAATTGCTGTTTCAACATGCTATTGTTTGGGGTTTTCATAAAACTTATACTAGATGTGGCTTCTTTCTTAGATACTCCTTTCTCACATTTCCCTTTTAGAATATTAAATGTTATTTTAGCTACAGTTTGTGGGCAAATATTTGTTTCCATTTCCTTTTATTTCATAAATACTAACATTAGTTTGTAATCCAATTTGGGGGCTTTTGTTTTTCTTTTTCACAAAGGAAAGTGAAAAGAAGCAGGATGATATTGTAATGCATTTCTTTATGTCTGTTTCTTTTGCTCATATTTACTTAGCCTTTTTTTCCCTTCATTTTTGTTTTCTTCTTTTTGTTTTTCTTCAGTTTTATATTTCCTCACCATCCACAAGAGACATGTGAATAAGACATCACCAAAAAGCCAAACAGATTTTCCTTTGGATTAGGTAACTTGAGTTCTACCAAACTGAATTTAACACAGTTTTTGCTAAAGCATCTTGTGAACTGAGGTGGTTCTACTGGTACAGAGTTTAAAGGCAAGACCTTTTGGAGGATTAGCAAGCATGGAGAGTGCACAGCTCTCCTTTCTCTTTCACCCACTGTAGTCATGCACAGAAATCCATGACTTTTGTTCATTCACTGGTCAAAGATTCACTGGGTAACAATTTACTGTTCATGAATCTTTAAGCCATTTGCTGCCACTTACTGGATAACTAGATATCCTGCTTCATAAAAAGGAAAAAAAAAGAAGAATCAGAAGTGGGCTTACAATGAAATTCAAAAACTCAAAGTAGGCATCACCTTAAGGCTATGCCAGTGTAAGAAAAATGTCAAGGGCAAAATGAGCATTAAAGTTGTTCCACTCAGTGGAGACCGGGTTCTTTGTTAATGAGTTACAGCTATAAAATGTCTGCAAGCTGCACCGCCCCATTTCACTTCCTCCTCCTCTGCCCTGCTCCGTACTGACTGCGCGAATCGCTTGGCAGTGGGAGCAGCCAATTGGAATACCAAAGCAAAAGGAAATTTAATCCTTTAACCCAAAAGGGTTAGAGATAAAGTAACACCTAACAAGAGGAGAGGGTACATTTTCCTACCTTTTCCATTTTATTTCCACGTGATTTTGTTTCCTGAGGATATTAGTACTAATAGCGTTTCTATTTCCTCAATGAAATGCGAAGTTAATTTTGTTTAGGTGTATTTGGAGAGTTTTAATACTAGTTGCCATTAAAAAAGAGAGGGTTAAAAGAACATTAGAAGCTGCAAAGCCAAATATTTACAAATAGTAGATAGGACTAAGAGGATAGAAACAAGAGATTAAATTTATACTACAGTCTATTCTTTAGTCACAGAAGATCATACTATTTTGCTAGAATTACTGCCCAGCTGGGAATGGGAGGGTGAGGTACAACCCATGAACATTTTGTCTATCCTCAGTCTTTAGTCCTTCTTCCCTTGCCTACTACACACTACAAAGACCCTGATCTGAAGGCAGAATTATTAATTTGTTCTCAGGCTGTCCTGAAGAAGTATTATCCAAGCACACCACAACCACAGATTAATTAATTTTTCATATTGCCTCAAAAAGAATTGCTGTGAATTTCTCATTTCATAGCTAACAGCTGAGATGCAATCAGTGATGTCCACAATACTTTCATGAAGGAAACAGCCAGCTCTCTAGCAGGCAGTCTGGAAGAGTGAAGCACTACCAGTAGCCACTTTGGAAAACCTGATTTTAGCAGCGTGTCCAAAATTTCTGTGACAGAGCCAAGGACAGAGCATGGTTCTGCATGGCAACACCTGTTTTCTTGGCTATGCCTCTTTTAGCTCCCTAGTTAACATGGTCAGGGTCCAACAGCTTCTGTCAGTCAATAAACCTGATCCATCTCCAAAACAGGTCTACGATGTCCATCAGCTGAGATGGAAACTGAGGACAATATCAAGTGATCAAATATTTTAAACTTCCAGACTGGATATCACTAGCCAAATTTTGAGGCTGGAATAGAAAATCTTCAGCTTCCTGGAAGCCTTCCTGACAGGTCAGGAGATGCCAGGTCCTGCTCCCTGGAGAGACAAAACAGTTGAATTGGGCAAGCAGGGAAGATCTTAGGCCAGTTCAATTTCCCCAAGTCATTCCCATTTATGACCACATTTCAATGAACTGCAAAGTATAAAGAGTGGGATATGAAAAAAGATGCCTTTGCTGTCCAATGTTTTCCATTGCACAGAGCTATTTAATGTACGGAAAAAGATCCTTCACCCTCATGATGTGACCAGTAACCAAACCATTCCTCTATACTTTCTGCCTTTCTCACCAATTTTCCCAGCATTTCTAATAATTATGTTTTGTTGTTTTTAGCAGCAGAAAATGTTGAGAAATGAAGAAATGAGAAATCTTGCTCACGCCAGAATCACCCCGTAACACCAAAGCTGTCTCTAGTTCTATGAACACACAATTTACCTAAGCACAAGATTAAGAAACTGCAAAAAGCAGGGAGGAAGGGAGGAATGCTGCACTGTGGCTCGGAGACAGGAGATGGGGAGATAACAGCAGCTGTCTGTGGGTATGTGGTGCAAGGGAGCTTCCCCTTCCTCCACTGTTGGCATATGAGTGAGGACAGCCTGGTCTTTGCATATACCTTGCTCAGGATGGATGGATGTTTGGAGAGAAAAATCACTATGTCCACTGAGAGAAGTGGTGTTTGAGCTTTACCTGAAAGAACAGCCTTTTTTAACGTAGCTGCTGGTCTGTTTCTGGTCATAAAGTGGAGTAGGCCTTACATGAAAAATTTTGTCTGTTGTGTGCAAAGAAAGTGGCACGCTCACTACATGGGATGCTGCTTTTCAAGCCACACTCTACACTGACCTCACTCAGAGCATGATCAGAGCACTATGAAAAAAGAATTAAAAATCCAAACCCTAAATCATCTTCTATTTACATTTTTTGCTACTTTTAAAAGTAAATCTGGAGTGAAAATGCTGCAACTCCACTGAGCTTTAGTTTTTCCTTCTGCCAAGGAGGTAGCAGAAAAATTACTCCTAGTGGGGAGAGGCCACAGTGTCCGAGGGGAACAACATGTCCATTGCAACTCCCCCTCTGACATTTCCTTAGAAAGTGAGTTCTGCCAGCAGATGCCAAAGGTAAACTGTACCGTATGCCTGACACCACATCAACCTGGTTAACACGTTAGGATCAAAACAGAAGAGACAGCACATACTAATGTACAGGCACACAAAGACAGAAAAAAGCATGAGGAGGGACAACCTAACAGGTTAGGAATATCTCTGTGCATCAGCTATGTTCAGATTTCAGATTAATATGCAACTGCAGTAGCACAGAGGCTCAGGGACCACAGGAAGGATGCATTACCTACAGAAATCACACGCAGTACTGGTGTTTAGAAGAAGCCCGAGGGAGTCGGTTTCTGCAGTGATATCGTACATGCCACAAGAAACTATTTCAAAACCACATGAGGTCTGACACCACAGCCTGTCCTCCTGCAGCTCAGACACTGGTGTGAGTGTCTAGCTTTATTAAAACTGCAGACATCAAACTGGCTGCCACGCCTGTCCAACTGTGTTAAAAAACCCCCTGACAGAAGAAGGTCAGCACAAACTAGGCTGGATACAGCTCTGGCTGTGGACGTGCTATGAGCTCTTGATGTAAGTTGCTGCAAAGCCAGAATGAGATGCATTCAGCCTTTCCCAAGGCTGAGCTTAAAAGCCGGATGAAAAGGCAGCTTCAGCCTTTTAGCTGCTCCAGCTCAGTGTGCGGCCAGCAGGACTTGGACTCAAAGCTCCAGTCTGAAAGCGGTCCTGCTGGCCAGCTGTGCACGGCTGGTGTGGGAGAGCAGCACATCTGTGCAGCCAGAGCGCCGAGACGGTAACTACCGTGGGTGTTAGGAGCCAGGACACAGATACCTGCCGTTCCCAACACCTCCAGACCTCTGAACGTGCCCCTGGGTTTCTCTGTACCTGGGACATCATGGGAAGGAGAAATTTAACAGCAAGAGGACAGCAATGTCTTTTGTTAACGTGTATGACCAAGACTGGGATGTTGGTTTTACATTTTCTACTTGAGATAACAGCTTTCCTCCAGCAACTGCCTTCCTTTAGTTCTAGGTGGGGTGGTTCGACTGTAACAAGAAAAATATAAACAGAAGCTATCGTTTCTCAAAACAATTTTCTTCTGCCTTATTTGAACTCAGGGCTTCTGCCTTTTAAGCAACGTTTTCCACCACAAATTGTGCATATTCTCTTTTTTGCAAATGCATGTGCATATATATCTATATTTGTGTCCAAACACACATAAGCAAATACACACATATATATCACATATTCCCTATAGCATTCACCAAACTGCAGATACTAGTTCTTTAATACTTGTCTATATAATGTCATGTGTACTGTTACAGATCATTATTGATGGCATACTATTTTTAATTTTCTTAGATTAGATTTTCAAGTTCCTCTTCTCTGCCACTTCTGATTAATTTTAAAATACCAATAAATGTCAAAAATGCAGTAGGAATGTTGCATGGGTCTTCCTCTATTCTTCTTAGCTCTTTTAGAGGAATAAAATATCTTTGAAATGCTTGAAATGTTTCAGATTTTGATTGTTATTTGTTGTTCTCCTCTTTTTTTTCATTTGCCCAAGACTAATTCCATTTTTATTGTCTTCCATAAAAAGTAGACCCATCAGTCTTAACACTAAAAAAAGTATGAGTATGCATATTTCCTCTATTAATTTATTCCTATGGAATAATTAATTTATTATTCCTACAAGTCAACAATTAATGAAAAGTTTTTTGTAGTATTACAAATCTGAAACTTAACGTATTGATTGACCAACAGGTCATACAGCATTTCCATATTCTTCTGCCTAAGCCTTTACATTGAGAATCAGATTTCTACACTAAGAATCAGATTTCTACTGTAGATTTGTGCTGTTAGACTCTTTGGAAATATTCTTGTCAGGATATATCTGGTTTCTCACAGTTATTTAGAGGTCTCAGATTTCAAAGGGAAATATGCAAGATGAATACACAGTTATTAATTTAGGGATTGTCTTCCCTGCAAACATTGGTCAGGCATTTTTCTTTTACAAGAATTTGTATTTTAAAATGGAACCAAAATAACAAACTAAATTTGTATCAGAACTCAGATATATATCTAGACAATGCTTTGCAATTTTTTTAACTCTGAGCACAAGAACAGGATCATGATGATTTTTTTGTAGTCTTGTGTCTCTAAATCTCTTTACAAACATGTTTTAACACAGAACGTTCAGCTGATCACCACTGACTTGCATCCCCTTGTGTCCTTGATCCTGAAGTTTCCTACTGATGAATCCTTTCCATTGTGGGAATCTGAAAGCACTCCCGGGTGCTCCAGCTTAGACAGAGCCTCTGAGGCCACATGAGGGTAAAGAGACATGACTGGGGTGTCCTTACTCCCTGGCAACTCCCAGCTGCCTTGGTGCATGTCAGGCAGCCCTCCAGACTCTGGCTAGCTGTATGTTTGCACAAGGACTCTTTGAATTCCTCCTTCTACGGGTGACTCAGATGACAGGAATTCAGCCTTGCCGTAATTCATGCTCAGTTGCCTTTATAACTTGTCCCTTAATTAACTGATGCATGCAAGAAACCTGTTCTCCTAGCTGCTCAAAATGTGGCTATGCAACACTAATCCATGGACACTTACTATATCAACAGTTACCAGCACAAATTATTTCAGCTACCTGACTTGGAACATTTTTGACAGAAGTGAAGTCCTTATGGATAAAGGAACATTGTTTTAAATCAGCCTCTCCTATGAGCACAAACACAGGTTTAAGGCCAATTCAAAACTGCGTTCCCAAAATATCATGGGATACTGAAGTCTCCCCTGCATCCTGCGATGACGAGTGGCTATCTTAAAGAACAAACAGGTCTATTTTCTCAAGCTGAACTCTAGTGGGAGAATTTGCTAAACATGTAGCCCCAACCCAAAATAGTGAATATCAGTATATCCAGATAACAGGCCTGGGTCTCCTCCTTCAGGATTAGAGTCTTCCTCTCCTCCCAGCCTCTGCTTTTGTACAGTGTTATTGAATGTTGCTAACCACACATCATAGTTAGTTACAGAAATGACTGCACTTATGAAAAACACCCAATGCTATAGTTTTATGTTACCTTTTATTCTCTGAAAAAGCCTGCCAGGCCTGCCTGTTCCCCCCGTGCCCTGTTCCCTGCTGCCCTCGCAGCTGTGCCAACGCTGACTGTGTGCGGGGCTGCCCAGCAAACCGGATCAGTGAGCCCATCTTCAAGCTGGCTTTGAAGGGCTCAAAAAAAATTCAAAACAAAACACATCCAGGTCTGCACTGCTCACAAAGAAAATGTAACATGAAACTACAGCCTCCCTCAACCCCTCCCTCAAAACAGTCTCAGCTCTTTGATGGATAAAATACACTGAGTTTTCTCACTGCAGCTGTTTTAATTCTAGTTCAGGATGGAAAATCTCAGCACATCACGTTTTTATAATAGAACAGAAACTCCATTTTCTTATTGAGGTCAATTAAACAACTGATGTTCTTTCAAACCAACAAAACAATATTTTTAATGGCAAAAAAATGAAAATAGTGATTCTTAGTGGTATTCTTCAACCCTACACTTTTTTTTTTTCTCAAGACTTTCCTTTTTCCTGTCTTTTGTTTATCTTGTGGAGGGAAAGAAAGGTTTGAAAACACGCAGGCTCCCTATAAGACCTGCCTTATCTCATCTTGGGGGTTTCCTTGTCTTGGGCAGAGCTGAAGCCAGGCGGAAGCCATGTACATCCAGCTGATCCCTTGCTGCCTCCTGAGCAGTCAGGGAGAGGAATGCTGGTATTTCACAAAGAACCAAGCACAGAAAGACCTGAAAATCTTCTCACCTGCCATCAGTGTACTTCCTCTCATCAGTGAAACAGCACTCTCTTCTTCTGGCTGAAAAATTTCCTTCATCTCTCTTGTTCTGCTAAAATAATCACAGGTTAACTGCACATGTCCTCTGGAGTGTCCCAGTTACAACCCCTCTCTCCCAGCATCCAGTACTTTTTACCTCTTCCCCACAGAACTGTGTGTCCCTTCAGCCGTTCACCAGAGACCACCAGGCACCAGGATATCCACTTGCCCACTCCACTTACAGCCAGCACGCTTGAAAATATCTGCAAACCCTGGTCATTCCTCACCCAGCCCTCCGGCAGACAACAGAAAACACAGAAATGCCAGATGCTGCACGTACCCACACACCCCCATACATCCACTGGTCACTCAGGATATCCAGCATCCCTGATTGGAACCCATTCCCACTCTGCTCCCCCAGATTTCATTACTTTGAGCAGCTAGTTTCCTGCCACGGCTCTGAAAAGATATACTGCAAACAGAGGCACATATTCACATGAATAATTTTCATATCTACACATTCGTTCATTCCGAAATGAACATAAGACATTACACGTGGAGATGTGCAGAATTTAGCAGCCAGATCACCAATGACAGCCTGCCTCTGACGACAGCTGAAGCAATAGGTTCAAGGAAATGGCTCTGGTCATCTTCACTCTGACCCTGACGCCTCCTCAGGTGCGGACAAAGCCCTTGGGTGGGAGTGAAGCCCAGCATAGGCAAGGGGCAAGTAGGGTACGTCAAAGTCCAAAGTAGGGAGTGCACAGGGATTTGTTTTGCTTTAATTCAGGCATGCTGAACTTGGTTTTCCACAGTCCTGATTCTTCAAGGATGCCTTTGCTCCACCTAATTCTATGTAAGGAAAAAAAAAAAGACCCAAAGGTCAAGCTTTTCAATGTGTATTGCAGAACAAGGATTTCTGCATGAAATTGATGGTGTTTGGAAGTACGTCAACATGGAAACAAGGACCTTTTACCTTACAGCAAGGACAAAAAAACATCTTCCAGAGAAATATTTAACTGCCTCTGCCTTCAGACAACCATTCCAATGCGAATGAGGATGTGCTTATTTTGGCAAGACACTCCTAAACTGAGCTGTTTTGTGTGTGGTTAGGAGTGTCAGATGCAGGCTCAGTAATTTGCTAGTGGCTGCTTGTGGTAGGTAGTTCTTGGGAAAAGGGTGACTAGAGAGCCAAAATATAGGTCACCAGTGGGTGGAGTTCACAACCTCCCATCTCTGCCAAAGTCAGTATGCAGAAGTTACTTCTTCCACAGAATTTGAAATTATTGATGAATCCTGAAAGCTTGGCCACTAACTATCAATCCTTAGGATGATAATTTAATTGGTTACTCATTTATGTATTATACTGTTTAATGTCCAGTCTGTTCCTGGATTACCTGTTAGTTAAGAGAACTTCAGACCATGTGCAAAGACATGGGTGTTTCTCTGCAGTGTTTAAATGTACATGGGCCTTTGCAGTGAAAAAATAAAACAAATTTTGATAACCAGTTGAAGATCGTGAGTCACATTTCCAAAGTGTCTCCTTCCTATCATGCTCATGGCAGTTTAGAGCAATCTTTTGGCTCCTCAGCTCCAATGGCCATTCAACTGTCAGGGCTTTGCAGAAATGATGGGTGAGAGCCATGGGGTTCTCCTGCCACGCCTGTGTCTGTGTTGTCTGGCCAAGCGTTCAGCAAGAGCAGTCAGGGGAGAGCACTAGTTGCTTAAATGACCCTTTAAAAAAGCTCTATATAGCAATGTGCCAGTCTTTATTCTTTCTGCTGCACGTATTTCAGAAAAAAACCCAAACCCTCAAACCTTAATAACTCTTCTAAACAAGAAGCCAGAACAATACACCCTTTTATGTTTGCACACCCTCAATAGCTGCCTTAACTCCAGGCTAAACCACTGCTGTATATCTGCATAATCTTAGACCTTAGCAAATTAGAAAATAAATATATGTGCATGCATTTGAAATAGCACATTCTCCTCCAGGCTTTATCTCTCTGTGACTGCTGAAATTTTCTGACAATGATATTCCTTGCAGTCTTATCACATGGATCTGTGGTGAAAAGGTTTCAGCAGTTTGCAGTGCATGTGTACCATCAGGACTGTCACCAAGATGGTTTGGAGGGATTTGTAAAAACCAGCTGTCCCTGGAGGAGATTGCTGGAGGAGCAGAGGCCTCCTTTGCATGTCCTGTCTGCACAGACAAGGGTTACTGCATCCAGCACCTCTGATACATGGAGCATCAGACTTACTGCCTGAAAACCAGTAACTTCAGTCATCTCTGCCGCCAGGAAAACTGACCAGGCCAGCTGGAAAGTGGCCTGGGTGGTGTCTGTGTGAGGTGTACTGGTAGGATGCATGAAACAAAGCTGGTGAGGATATCTGGTGCTAGAGGCTTTAAACAAGCAGGACTTTTGTTCTGACCAAGGGATGTAAACAAAAGCTTGTTACATACTGCTTCGTGTTTGTAGCTTGTTACCCTGTGTGAAAGGGTTAAGGAATGTAGACAAAGATATTTCCTATAGAGGAAGCACTACTGGCAGCACCGGCAGCCCTACATCAGGATACACTCTGGTGTGAATACCTGTCCTTGCTGCTGACTCCGAGCGGCCAGTCTGGATTAGGCACAATCACCTATCAGACTGGCCCCTTCAAAGGGCAGGGATGTGCACTTCATGACATCAAAGATGGAAATAAAACAGCAACAACATGGCCAACACAGAGTAGCCAAAGGGGGCACCTAAGAAATTTTACAGGTAAAAACACAAGTGTCTCAGAAAAGTAGGTACTGTGGGATGAGGCAGGTTTGCTGTCACTTGCATCCAGGCAGCCAAATTCCACCTGGGTTGCACATTAGGCATCTGATTGGATTTTCTGGATTGGGCTGTATAGTTAATTTACACAGGAAATCTGAGGTACAGTAGGAGATCCATCTCCGATTTTCCAACGCCCAGTTCAATGCCTTAACCACAGGTTCCACCTCCTGCAGTGGCTCTGACCTCATGCAAATGCTGGAGTTCTTCCAAATTAGCAGCGATACCAGAACGGAAATAGGCCCTTTCAGCACAAAATAAACATGAATGGTGCATGAATGCTAATGATCCAATTTAAGTGCCACTGTGTTCAGTGAATTCAGCCTCTCACCTCCAAATGCTGGCAGCTGAAGTTTCTTTTGTCTAACGTCAAACATTGATTATTTTAATGGGCTTTGTCTCAGTAATCTATCTTAACACTATGGTTAATATCTGACAATTAAGTTAGATTAGCATCAAAGACTATTGGAAAGACTGAGGTAAATGTCTTCACAACAGTCACCGTGTAGTTCAGCATAAAGAGGTTTGCTGTCAAAGAAAGGTTTTCTATTATAAACAAATATGTTACTGTTAATGCTGTTGTATAACATCTAGGACTAGCAGGTGGGCCCTTTGCTACTTCAAATGTCAAGTGACTAAGTAATGCAAAAGTTAAGGCTCTAAATGTAAAAAGTCTTGGTGCTTCTCAGAAAAACAAAGTTGATTTAAAAAAAAGAGTAAAAACTTACAAAACTCAGCCTCTTCTTGCCTCCCCATCATGATCCCTGCCTTTGTTTGCAGTTGCCCTGCCTGTCCATTCAGTACATAAGTGGCCAGTCAAAGATTAAGGCCAACAGGATCAGATTTCATAGGATGTTCTGGTATCTAAGGAATGATGCAAGAGTGAGACAAGATACAGAATGGAATTTAAACCTCACTGAAAATGCAAGAAAGAAGATCTTCAGCCTGAGAATACACAGTGTGAAGAATGAGGATACACTGATTTTAATCATATATACATGCTCCACTAAAATTACATTCATTGAAGTACATCATTAAAAATTACCCCAAAAGTTCAAGGTTCCTTAATAATGACATTTCTGCCTCACAAACTACAGGCACTGAGACACTGGAATTTCCATTGAGCTGCACCCAAGAAGTCACTGTGACAATACACACAAAATATTTTAAACACAATATTCCACAGCAGCATATTTTTTTAAAAACAGTTTCTGCTCTTTCCACTGCTTGTATTTCATGAAAGACTAAGCAGGAATCGTATCTACGTGTACAAATACTAAAGCCCAGAACAGTGGCCAAAGCACAGATTTCTACTTCTGTTTTATGACGTTTTGATCGGTACATAGACCTATTATTTTTCTGTGTTACTTACTACTGATCAAATCCCACAGTACAAGGACTGAAGAGATCTTTGACCTATTGTCTACCATGATCCTTCCTCAGTTATTTAATGAAAGAACTATACCACACCACCAAAGCAGGATTTCCAGTGTGCACTGACGCCTTTCAGCATCCATCCTGTGGCTTCCAGACACTCTTCTAGTGTGGTGATTGTGGGGAGAGTGTTAGTGGGGAGAGTGCTGCTAAGGCTGCCACCGTTCCTCTGCTTTTCACAGAGTCACAGCATCACAGAGATCTTCCATTCCAGCCCCCTGCTCAACGCAGTCACCTAGAACTGGTTGCCTAGAATAATGCCTTTCTGGGGTTTGAATACCTCCAAGGAAAGACTCCACAACCTCTATGGGCAACCTGTGCCAGGGTTTGATCTTCCTCACAGTAAAGGAAGTTCTTTCTTACATACAAACAGAATTTGCTGTATTTTAATTTGTGCCTGTTTCCTCTTGTCCTTTCACTGGATACCACTCATGAAAGTCTGACTCTGTTAACTGTTCTTATGTCTTTTTATTATGCTTTATGTCATAATATAATTGTCATAATGTTGTCATGTGAATATTAAACATGTTATTAAGTTTCATGTCATATCATTGTCTTTGTTATAGCCCCCCTCAGGTATTTCTCTGCATTGATAAGACATCCTGCCTCACCACAAAACCCATTTATTTACACAATTTGTTTGCTTTCTCTCTATGACCTTGGTGGTTTTCTCAATGCTGGCCCTAACTCCAGCATGCATTTGACCTCAAGGCCCACCCCTTCTCCTTAAAGTTACTTGGATGCATTAATGTTTCATGGAAGAGCAGTACTGTCTTTACAAACACATTGCAAGATCAAATTTCAGGAATGACATGGTGAATAAGAAAACAGAGTTTCAACTAAATCTTTTTTTCTGCTCACACTGAAGCCCATATGCCTTTTAAGTGCAGAAAAGGAAACTGCCTTCTCGTTTTGGCAAGTCCTATAAGAAAGGTTCTGTGGGAAGGAAAAAAACAAGAGGTGGAATATAGATGCCACTTCATCATAATTTTAAGCACTTGGCCCTGGGAAGCAATCCAATCCATGTGACATACTGCTCAGACGCTCTGTACAATCACTGCAGAGCAATCAAGTTCAGACACTTCCCCCTCTCCTCTGACAACACAGCACAGGGACTGTGTGCACCCCAGCAGCAATTCAGTCTGCTTCGGTGTGTTTTTTACCTCCTTCATGAACAACATACATAACTGGGTGAAAAGTTATGCCCCTTCATCCTTTTGGAGTCATGGCCACAGAGCCTGCTTCAAGGACAGCTGAAGACCGCAGCTGGAACTTACACAGTTACTGTCCTTGAAAGTTTAGGAGTTAGGGGTGTGTTTTTAAGGATGTGTAGTCCACAGACTGAACCTCCTGTCAGAAGAGAGCTTTAACATCCTGGGCAGAACCCTCTGGGTGAACGTGCTCATGGCTCACCTTTGGAAGCCAAACAGCAATTGATATCTGTGGGCCCAGGTAAAAGCTGGTCAGGGGGCTCCTCATGATAGCCTGGAAGCTGGGTTGCTTTGCTTATGGCAAAGCAGAAATGATGTTCAGGTGCTGCTTTCTGCATCAGACTACTTACCATGGCATAAAAGACTGTTTCTTTTCTGCCACTGACATGATGTCCTGTTCTCCAAACACATCAATCTCTTAAAAACTGACAGTAGCCTCAAATCCCCACCTCCAGCTGTCACTGCTTTGGCTGTGAAGCTTCCTGGCACTGTACTTGAGAGGCTTCTCTGCCTTCTTCTGATCCCAAGAGCTTTATAAGCTGCATTGACTCGGTAAACTCAAGCTATTTAAAACCAGCATTGCTTGGATGGTAAATTCAGGCACTTAGAAGTTAGGAAATACTAGATCTGTGCAATTGCAGTGTTATTCTCTTTTAAATTCATTTTGTGCTGTCCTGTCAGTGAGAACTTGAGTTATTTGCTTTAATTGTGGCTCTGACATTAAAATCAGCACCATCCTAAACATGAACAGAGGGAAAATAGTTACAGTGGCACAAAGAGCAAAATAATTTCCTTGTCTAACCACTTGTCTTCATAATCTAGTAACAGTGAACCAGTCTTCCTCCCCTTTTGCTGCCACTCCTCTAATTTCTCTCTTCCTTCCACCTCCCTCTCTTCCTTCCTTCCCATCCATAGTACCCATCCCCACTGAAATACCAGCAGCATTTGGAGCCCTGAACCTTGTATGTTGTATATTGAACTGAGGTTCAAGACTGACAGTAACTACCAAGAAGGAAGGCTACACTCTTAAAGCCGTGGAAAGTCTGCAGAGCTCCAGATCAAGACAGAAGGAGTGTCATTGTAAAGTCTGATCTGAAACTCCTTTTCCCTTGTGCAAACATCAGGAAACTTCTGCTGCGTGTGTTGCTGCTGACACACACTGCAATTAGGTACTGGGGCCACAGGCCATATCCACTTGGTGTCAGTCTGTCCACTTCCTTCTCCCTAGGAGCTGAAGAGTGAAAGAAGGATTGGTGTCTCCACTATCATTTTATTCCTGGAGAAACCCTAAAATAAGAGCATGTGTGCTGAGGGAAGGAGGTAACCTAAAATATCTCTCTCAAACTTCAGGTTTTTTCCCCTCAAAATATAGTCTGAGTGTCTTTGTTCTACATTACAAAATTTCAATGCTTTATGCTTGGAGAAGGAACGTATATCCAGTTGACAATATGTGATTTTCATCAGTAAAAATATTCCTGAACACTTATTTTCCTAGTAAATAGGCTAGCTAGTTTGCCTTACAATTAAGTACATACAGTTGGACACTTTAAACACCCTCCTATCTCAAAATCCGTGGGCTAAAACCGAAGATCTGTAGAACAGCTTGAAAAAAAGCCATAGTTATATTATAAAAAGTTAATATTAGTGAAAAAACAATGTGGACCTTACATTCACTGTTCTTTACATTCATTATCTCATTTCTTCCCCAACAGGTTCCACTTGTAGTGTAATTAATGAGTCTTTATTTTGAGGATTTTTGTTTCTTGATTGGCTATCTTGTATAGCTAAAATCTTAACATAGTTCAAGGTACAGGTTTGCCAGTTTTGTGCTCTCTACAAAGCTCAGCTGTTTGATCCAGCTATCAGGATCAGAAGTCATTAGGAAGGATTTAATTCCCACTCAAACTCAGTTCTCTCCTCTTCCTAGTAATTTATTTATACCGGACTATGCGGATAATTTTATATCAAGGCATATAACCTTGTATTAAGTGTGGTCAAAGCAGGCAGTAGGCTGAAAGAAGTTCATGGCATGAACATGCAGACAGAGGCAATCACACAAATTTGCTTCCCTTGAAATGGTGGTGAGTTGCATGTTGCATGCTGGTAGAGAAACAGATGGAAAACACCATCAGATAGGCTTGGCATTTGATTGCTCCTTTGCTTCCAGGGTTGTCACACCCAGCAATGACTCCATGGGGTGCTATTTCCACTGGGAGGGCTCCTGATGCCAGCTCAAATGCCTCACAGCTATCTGACAAAAGGTGTTGAAGTGGTGCAAAATCCTTCTGCCAGTTCAAGTATGCTCAAAAGAAGTTTGAAGGAGCAGTTTTGTCCCTAAAGACTTTGTTGTGGGCTTGTTTTTTTTCCTGATCAGGTGTAATCTGTCCTTGTCCAGACAGCATGAACATTACTATCCTGGATAATTCAACAGAAATACAATCATGAGTTCACAGCAGACCTGCATTAGGGTAGTTAGTGGGTGGTTATCCATGGTCTTAACCAGAGCAGATCCATGTCCTGACGTACACTAAGGTGTCTCTATGTGCAGAGGACTCAGAAGTCACAAAAAATAAGATCTTATTTCAAACTCTTTCAACAGTTGTCACCGTCAGCTTTGGCAGGTTGTTAAATCTTTTTGTTCCCCGCTTCTAACCAGAAAAATGGGAATGATAATTACTTTTCCATGTAAAGGGATAGGAATTACAAATAGCTACATATACATGTACAAACAACTCTTAGCTCCTCAGTATTAACTCACATCTACTAATCTGTTCAGGAGAACCCTGTTAGTCTCAGGAGCTGCAAAAATTTTTGCTTCTGCTGTCACTTGTGCGGGAGTAGATCTGGATTAACTCTCCTGAAGTTAATAATAAAACCAGGCTGAGTAAATGCAGAATCAAATCCTCCCAATAATGAAATATACCAGACTCACTCTCAGAAGAGATGAACTTTCTTAAGCTATTTTCAGAATCTTTACAAGCTCCTGTGACAAAAGACAACTGTTTCATGCTTTCAGTCCTCCAGGAATCTGTACAGACATAACATTGCTGAATCTGACCTGTTTCTCCAGTTGAGAGTTTAATTTTCTAACCTGGAGAGCAATTAGGTCTCCAACCCGGGTGTTTTACTCCCATGCACAGGCACTTTAATCTCATTAAAGAAGGTGTAATCTACAGTAGGAAATGTGAATAAAAATGTTACACAATGAGTGCAGACAAGTCTGGAAAATTACAGTGAAAGTGATATTAATGGGCTTATATATTTTCCCCAATGAGTTCTAGAACAAAGGCCACCCATGTCCTGGGGTGCATCACGCACAGCATCGCCAGCGGGGCAAGGGAGGGGATTGTCCTGCTCTGCTCTGCACTGGGGTGGCCTCACCTTGAGTGCTGGGGCTGGGCACTGCAATTTGAGGGTATCAGACTATTGGAGGGTGTCTGAAGGAGAGCCATGAAAATGGTGAGGGGCCTTGAGGGGAAGCCAAATGAGGAGCAGCTGAGGTCACTTGGTCTGTTCAGCCTGGAGAAGAGGAGACTGAGGGCAGACCTCATTGCAGTCTGCAGCTTTGTTGTGAGTGGAGAGGAGGCGCAGGCACTGATCTCTTCTCTGTGGTGCCCAGGTACAGGACCTGAGGGAATGGCCTGAAGTTGTGTGAGGGGAGGTTTAGATTGGATATTAGAAAAAGGTTTTTCATCCAGAGGGTGGTTGGGCACTGGAACAGGCTCCCCGGGGAAGTGATCACAGCACCAAGCCTGACAGAGTTCAAGAAGCTCTCAGGCACATGGTGTCACTCTTGGGGTGCCCTATGCCGAACCAGGAGTTGGACTTGATGATCCTTGTGGGCCCCTTCTAACTCAGCTTATTCTGTGATTCTGTGAAGGCTCTTTCACAACCTTTACCCCTCATGAAGTCCACAGACTGAATGCATCCAGCCACGTAATCTCTACCATATCTACTTTACTCAGTTATTTCTGAATGATGGTGACTATTTCAAATGTAGAATCCTTGACTGTACAAATGACAGTGAGCACCAGCTCTAACATGTTCTCTGCCCATACAACTGTGCTGTCTGAAGTCAAGCAGTCCTGTGATAGCTCCCAGGCTCCTTCTAAGTTACATACGCTGCCTTTAGCATCCAAAACGTGCCTGGCAGAATTCTGTTAGGATGCATTCAATCTCTCAGCATGAGGAAAACATAAAACTGCAGATTTAGCTGCAGCTATTATTACATATAGATCTTGAATAGTTTGTTGTTTTTTGTTTCATTTTAACATGTACTATATTCCACCTCCCAAAATAAAGGAAATTCTCCCTGTAACATTTTTATGTCTTTCATAGACTTTCAGGACAGCCTGAAGTTCAGTAAAAATGTCTCTGCTATGGTGTAAGTTGGATTTCTTTCCAAAGCATGCATTATCTTCTGTGAAAAAAACCCCAGGTAGTCTGTAGCTCTGGACTCTGCACCTCAGAAAGGAGCCCTCAGGACATGCAGGAGGAGGGAGGCAGACCCAGAGCATGGATGCATGCAGAGCAACCATGCCCACACAAGAAGGACAGCAAATTTTGAGCGTGACTAACACCAAGAAGATTTGAGAAAAGACTGCAACCTCTGGTTACTCAGAGCAATCCAAACCTGTCAGGGACAAAAATGGTTCCAACAGTGCCCTACACTGTCCCTCTGTATAAATGGCCACAGCACAGGCTCAGGTCAGAAGACAGTGAGTCAGCCATGTAGGAAGAATTTAACTCCAAATGTGGTGGGGCTCCTGGCTTCTCCACAGCTCAGACACCACCTCTGTAACTGATAGCATTTTATTCAGCATCTGCTGCTGCCAAGAATTTAGGTTGCAAACTACTTTTCTCTCATCCTCCCTGAGCCGCAATCCAGCCTTGGCTCCTTCTGCACAGTGGTTGCCAGGATGCTGATCCACAGGACCCTGAGCTCCCCCTCACCTCGAATGGCCCCACCTTGCTCCAGCACCTGTGCTGAGGCTCCCACTATAGTCACCTCACCCAGCCCCCCTTTTCACCTAGCGTGGGGGAACTGAGTGTGGGGGAGCAAGAGGTTTCTGCCCCGGCGGCGGCTGCGCTGCGCTGGAGCACGGCTCATCCCCACCAGTGCTGCCCTGGCCACCCGAGGATCGTTGCCTTATAAAGACTGTTTTGTCTGTGGCTCACACCCATGCCCTGTATACATAAAGAGAAATTGAAGAGTTCCAGGCTCCGCTGTCAACTTATGAGCAAAGCAGTAATATATAGCCTTGCAACTCCCTTTCACCAACCTGCTGCATAGGTGGGGTTCCTCCCTTCAGCTGCGGTGCTGGCCACCAGCCTGGCAAGCCAGCCACCATGAGGGACCCCCTGGAATGCCTTTGCTCAGCCCTGACCATTGCCATTGATGTTTTTCCCTAAGATCACTGCTGGCCAAGGGTCTTCATAAGAAAAGGTCTGAAATTCCTGGTACTGTATTGCCTTTACAGCACTTAGACCATTTTTACCGCTCTGTTAACAACCACTTTGTCAGCTACCTGGTAATAAGGCTGTACAATTTGCTGAAGGGAGCTGTAATGGAAGGTTACTTCAAAATCTCAGCCAGGACAGCTCACATCTTTCCACTTAAAAAACTGCAAGAATGCAGAAGCCAAGCATTTCACCCTCAGTAGCTCAACATGTATTTCATGGCAAGAGAAGGGGCAGCACAGCAGGAGGTTGGAAATGCTGGCCCTCAAATTATAACTCACTAAAACAGCTCAGGGCAGCAAAAAGGCTCCTGCTACTGAGGGAAATGAATCAGGCATAATTTCTGTTCAAAACAGTGTCACAGCCAAGGCTGTGGCACAGGGCAGTGGGGCTGCGTGACTCACCCTCCTTCTGCCCCTACCGGGGCACGAAGGGAAAATCAGGCTCGAGGCCTTTCTGTTTTTCTAGTGAGAAAGATCATGAAACTTTTCCTTTATTTACAGGAACTCTAGGCAACACCTGTTTTGTACACAAGAATGTGTGAGTACTGGTGGTATAGAAATCCCTCTGTCCTATTGGTCTGTTGCCATTCACGCCAGACAAGAAAACCTTCAGAAGCGTGTGACCTAAACCTCTCTCTAAGCAGAGATTTAGACTAAATATGTATTATTCCCCTTAGACTTATTTCTTTGTGTATGCCAACACACATCCTGCATTCAGTTCTAATTATATGAGTAGTGACCTCTTCTATTTACAGAAGGGGAAGCTGATCAGGGAAACATTTCTTTTTTTTTTTCCCTTTTTGGTTACAGGAGCCCTTCTGACACAAATATGCTAAAAGCTTCTATACCAGTTGATTTGTGTTGAAAGCCCAGCTTTAGCTTCAGGCTTATGTTAACAGATTCCTATTGAAGCCATTCTTGTTAGCCCATCAACACTGTATTTTCTCAGCAAAGATGCTTCACAAGAAAACGTTACTATAACTTCCCATATGATCCTTTCTGTCATTCCTGAACAAGGCTCTGCTCTGGCACTGATGCCTGCCATACAGAGAAGTGGGGGAACAAAGGCCATCATAGCTCACCACATTTCCCTGTTTTGCTTTTGCTTTTGCTCTACAGGTAGCGGGGGCTTTTAGTACCTGTCCTCAGCCTAAGACTGGGCCATCAACAAATATACGTAGTGACAGGACAGGGGGAATGGATTCAAACTGAAAGAGAGTAGGTTTAGATTAAATATTAGGGAGACATTCTTTACTGTGAGGAGTGTGAGGCACCAGAACAGGTTGCCCAGAGAAGTGGTGAATGCCCCATCCCAGGAAGTGTTCGAGGCCAGGTTGGATGGGACTCTGGACAACCTGATCTAGTGGAAGGTGGCAGGGGGTTGGAACTGGATGATCCTTGAGGTTTCTTTCAACACAGGTGTTTCTATGATCCCCCACCCATTCCCCAGTGTGTGAGAGAGGTGAGCAGGACAGCCCATAAGGGTCCAGCTCCTCTTGGATGGCAGACAGCGAGGAGAAAGGATGCAGTTGTAGGGAAGATCTTGACATAACATACCCTCAACTATACTGCAGACCTACAAAAACTGAATTTGGGATAAATATATATATATATATAAACACAAGAAGCAAACAGTTTAAGTCCATTTACAACAGAGTAGCTACTTCTTGGTTCAGTGCCCTCAGAAGACATTTGTCATCTGTAGCAATAGAAAGGAGAGAATCAAGACAAAGAAAAAGCTCCTGACTTAAAGCTGGATTTTATTTTTTTCCCCTACAAAGTAGGCATGTGTGCTCTGCAGCCTGGAAAAAGACCCAATGCAAATTCTGAAGGACAAAGGAGATAAACAAACAGCGGTTTAAATTAGCAAACCACAGATTGATACACAGCATATGCAGCTAGAGCAAAAGTGAAAGCTTAGGGAGAGAATTCACAACACAAGAAGACTGTTTTGCCAGAGCAGGATAAAGACTTGTCTGCAGCATAGAAACAGGCTCAGATTAGTAGCACCCAGCTCCCCACAACTGCTATATTTACAAAACTAAAATTATTTTTGGGAAAAACTTCAGAGAGGTTGTTGAGTTATCTGCAGTCACAGACCAGACTTTGCAAAGAAAATCTAGGTGTGCTGACTATAGACTACTAGTATAATTTAGAGCGGGGGGAAAACAGTTATTTGGGGAAAAAAGTATGCTTGTAGTCATTTCAGCCAGTAGGAAAGGTTGAAAAACATGGGTTTAGTAATAGGGACTCAATTCAGTTGCATAAATAAGTAATTTACTGCCCTCAGAGTGTCTTACAGAGTTCTATCTGACCCCATCTACTGCTTCAGTAGGGCATGGCTGTCCTGTAGGCCCCGTGCTTTATCCATCAGTGTATGTGGGTGTCTCACATGCCAGCCAGAACACTGGGTACCAGCAAAATGACCCCGATCCCTTGGTGTCATTAGCAGAGCACTCACTGTAGCCAGATAGGCCCACGAGAACAAGAAAAAATAACACTAAATACAAGTATAGAAATTATGGGGAGAAAACCCCACAAATTTACAAGGAGTGGATGAATAGCAAATGGATGAAATTTTGCTGCTACCAAGTGTGACTTGAAAAAAGGTGGAGCAAAGACCAGAATCCAATGCTGTGTACATTAATGTTCTAGAAAAATATTTGTGCTGATGGACGCAGACTTGTGCCTTGGTCACAACCTGGACTCAGTGGTCTGTGATGAGAAGCACAAGCCCCAGCTGGAGGCCAGTCACTGGGGCTGTACCCCAGGGGTCCTGGGCAACCTGCTCCAGCTGACCCTGCTTTGACCGCCCAGTTCGCAGAGGGGCCGTCTGGTCTGTGATTGCACGTGGAAAAAATTTACTTGCTGTTTCTAAGTTATGATTTCTTCTCTCCAGAAACATGACACAGCTGATGAGCATATAATCAACGCCATAGTCGAGGTATTTGCCAGAAATAGCACACTGATAATGGCAGTGGTAGACAATGGACCACAGCTCACAAGTTTAAAAATCAAAGCCTGTGCAAATCACGTAAACATTTTAATTCAAATGCAGGATATTCACTGTGTAAATGTATTGTGGACAGTAGTGCTACAACAGCAAACTATCTACAGAGGTTATAGCACGTGGATTTTAGGGGTGCCAGATGTTTGTGAAAAATAACTAAAAATACGTAGAAGAGCTCAACATGAATGATAGAAAATTAAAAAAGCCTCAAGTGCCAACAGCCTATAAAATAGCCTTAAGAAAATCTGGACTGAGTTATATGAGAGCAATGTCTGTGAAGGGAGGAAAAGAGAGGGAACATAACCACACAGAGAAAGCTTCATCAGTGCAGGCCATTGAGAAGGACTAGTCAGAAATGTAAGATGGGATATATGAATAAAAGATATTATCCAGCTAAGGAAAAGGTGGATCTAGGCAGCCCATGGCACCAGATGGTAACTGCTGGAAGACTGAGAAGGATATGAACAAATGAGAAATTTATTTAAGGAAGTACTCTAAAGAAAATATAATCACATATTCAGTAAAATATTTTAAAAGAAAGTCTTGCTCAAGGGGATTTCCGAGAGGAAATGGCACGGAAGAAAGATTGAAAACTGTGAAGCTTCTAGCCCAAAGAGGAAGGAAGGAAGATTAGGCAATGATTGTTCCAACTGTGACAGATTCTTGGAGAAGGGAAGAACTCATCTTCCCAGTGGGCGAAGAGGATAAAGACAAGGCAGAAAAGATTGAGATGCAGATAAAAAAATAAAGTCTTTTTTTTCAAGGATAATACTCTGAAAATAGGAAAGGTGTAAAAGAACTTGTCCATGGAGAAGAAAAACTGTCACAGGACACATGGCCAGGTTCTTCTCTGCGATAGAACAATGGCCACAAAATTGAAAGTGTGCCTGGGAATTGTCTCAACTTTTGGAGCAGCTGGGACCCAGGAATTGCTTCCTGGCAAAGTTCTTTGTGCCAGTATCCCTTGCAGGGGACAGACTGAGACTGTTACACTGACTCTTCCTGCTGAAGACTTTATTAGAATTTTGCTGGATGTAGGACCAGGACAACCCACTAAAACATAAAGGTCAAATTTTTTGACATAGGCTATAAACAGAACAAGAGATCAGAATGTAAAGGATGAATAGCAGTTAAAAATGCAGCAAAATGCATGTGCACAACAGAAGATTGAAAACAAAAGTAAGACCTTGGAAAAGAGTGAAAGAAAGGTTGAAACAATTTTGTGAAGATAACGAACATCATTATTAGGAATGCTGGTATCACTATCTTCATTAGCCAAAAATAAAAGCCAAAACCAAACCTGCAAAGATGGATTTGATTTGAAGAATTAGGCACTTGGGAGCAGCCTGGACTTTCTCCAGCTCCATTCAACAGCCGAAGGCGCGAGTAAGATGAAAAGCAGAAACCAGTCAATGCTAAGGAGTGTCACAGATACCAGAATGTGAAACAAGAAGATTGAAGACTAAGAATTACAGTGGTAAGACACACTAAGTCTACAACCAGCTACTCTCCCTACCCCAGGTTACCATGTTATTTGCAAGAAATGCTATGACAAGGATGTTGAGGGAGAATTGCATATGGAAATTCTTATAGTCTGTGGTATCATCTGAAAGGAGTTGAACCAAAAGTGGTCTGATTCAATGGCCAAAACTCTTCTCAAAAGACGTGGCATTTTGTTTGAAACCCCACACACCACACCCCCCCCATGGAGTTGAATGCCATAGATAAAACATTATTTGCCAGTTTTGCTGAAGACATTTTTCAAGAGCCCACAGCAAAAAAAAAAAGAAAGGGAGGGGAAGATATTACAGCAGCTGGAGCATATTAGGTGTTGTGAGAGAGCTTGTCTACCCTTGCTGATCCAAGAGCAAAAGGTTCCGAGTCCACCAGTGTTTACTGACACACTCTGCAGCCTCCTCACACCTCTGTTCTCCCTGCTGCCCTGCGTGGATCCAGAACACAAAACTGATCTGCTCCTGCATGTAGCTACCCTAGTAACTCATAAGGATTTAAATCAGACATCTGGAACAGGAAGAGGACATGTCAGCAATGATACCTGATCTCTGAAGGCAAGTTTTGATGATTCAGTCACATTGGTTTGCTGGTGATGTAACAGATTGAAGACATCAGATGCAGGTTGTGAGATTTTTGTCCATGCCAATTCCCAGCTTTGTTGTAGGGTCATAACCTCAGAGAAATGCAGTTACACTGTCCTGACAGTTTAATAGAGTTAACAGCACCTCCAGAACTTACAGGCAAACCATGAAATTCAATCATCTCACACTGGAGGAGATTACTAGGAGCACCTCACCAGCTCAGGAGCAGATTGCTGCTGCTGCCTGGCAGGTTGACAAGTCAGATGTGGGTACTGCAGAGAAACATGTCACTTTTTAAAGACACAGAGCTGAAAACTTGCTGTAGACTATGTAAACAGCAGCATGTGTGCTTTATCCTATGATACAGACTGGGACATTGAGTAGCATCAGAGTAACTTTGTGAGTCCACCTGCTAAGTGGCAAAGGTGCTTCGCATTCACTGGATCAACGTGCAGCTGAGACATTGCCTGTTTATGTCTTTAGTTGTTTTAGGTAACGTGAAGATCTACTTACACTTCACACCATTGAATGTATAATTGGAACAGGACACTCAAATTTGCAACAAGATTTCTCCTGAATGTAATGGTAGGACCATAGTAAGAACTATTTATTATTATCAACAACACCCAAGGACATGTGTATTTGTAGGAGAAGGGGAGCAGGGAGTAGCTAAGGAGTCTGCAGTCCTCTTCTCCCCATGAGCACTACCTGGTCTAACATGCACTCCAGGCCATGTAATACTAGGATGTTCTGTACCTGTGCTTCCAAAAACAGCTGTGCTCAGCTGCAGTTCAAGGTACTCAGTCTGCATCTGTGTTTATTGGCTTGCACACATCAGCCAAAAGCCTTCTGGTAGGAAGTGCAAAACCACCTTTGCTGATAGGTGAGGGAACAACAGTAGGAAACTCTGTATGTTTTTAATTTCCTATATAACTCAACAATATGACTTTTTTTCTAAGATAAGGGTAAAACCAAAATTATATTAGATTTGCAGGAACATTCAGCCATGACTTTTCCAGAAGTCTGATGAAAAATCTGCACTGTGTAAAATCCTACTATTATTGAGGGTCATTTACAGATTAGTTATGAAAAATAGAATTTTGATTGGATTTTCAGGAGCGGTCATGTGTTACTGTAATTCACTGTAGGTAGTTCTGTCCTGAAAACACTGCACAAGCTTCAGTTAATTAATTTACTTGAAAGAGTGGAAAAATTCATCAAGCACGTTTGTGAATTGAGAAATATAACCAAATAAGGCTAGTGGTGATGTTTTGGCCAAGAATTTCAGAAGAAAAAAAAGAAAGAAAGAAGACATGCTTCTGTAACAGCCCTTTGAGCAATATGGTAATTCCCAATAATATCAGGCACACTTCTAGAAATGCTAGAAGGTCATCCTTTTTCTAATCACAAATATTTCAATCTACTTGCCATCATACCACAGATTATTTTTTACTGTAATCTTTTACGTTCAAAGTTAACAGTTGCTCTGAAGTAAGACATAATATATTCAAGATTCAAATAGTTCAGACTAACAGAGTTAATCCTGCACTTTTATTTTCCCACATGAACATTTGTTTGTGCCTTCTATGTCTACTGTAGGTTTAAAATATTGGCTTCGATACAAAACATGCATTATTTATAAAAGACTGCACAAGAGGCAAGTTGCTAGTATACTTCCTGAGTTATTACACACAATGTCATGGAAAAGTTACTAAAATGTCCTATTTCACACTCATTAGATTCAGAAGCATTTAATACCTGAGAAAAGTGCAGTGATAGGTTTATGCAAAAATTGGCAAGGAAGATCTTGTTTTACATCAAAATAAATTCAGACTCCTTATCCTTCAGGAAGTTGGGAAGTGTCATTATTCCTTTTCATCCTATTTTATGACCCCAAAGAAGGTTGACATTTCTGCATTTCCTACATGAAACCAGCAATAGGTCAGACACAATTTGTCAAAGTAGGTCCAGAGGAGGCCACGAAGATGATCAGAGGGTTGGAGAACCTCTCCTAAGAAGACAGGCTGAAAGAGGTGGGGTTGTTCAGCCTGCAGAAGACACGGTCTCGGGGAGACCTTGATGTGGCCTTCCAATGTTTAAAAGTGGCTTACAAAAAAAAAGTTGGTGAGAGAATTTTTAGGAGGGTCTTTGAATGACAGGACAAGTGGCAACATTTTTAAACTGAAAGAGGCTAGGTTTAGATTGGATACCATGAAGCAATGTTTTATCATGAGCCTGACTAGACACTTGAAAGGGTTGCCTAGAGAAATTGTGAACTCCCTACCTCTGGAAGACCATGTTGGATGGAGCTTTGAGCAATCTGGTCTAGTGGAAGGTGTCCCTGTCCATGGCAGGGAGGTTGGAACTGAGCAACCTTTAAGGTGCCTTCCAGCCCAAACCATTCTGTGATTCTCTAAATATATTAACTGATAAAAATTCTGCTGCAGTTTTGTTTATTGTTATACTTGTCAAACAAGTTGTTTGTATTTTTCACCAATCATTACCCTTCCATAATCAGATATATCAATAGCTGTACTCAACTTTCTAAAGGTTCTGTTTCAAGGTACTTCCTGCAGAAGCACAGGACACAAATTACAAAGCTTTTGATCAGGAAACATCAGGGTAGAAAATCACATTGAAACAAGGTTAAAAATCTTTGCTTCCAGTCATCTCAGTGTTAAACTTTAATCTTCTGTTGTGGTCTTGCTCCATAGTTAGTGTTTGTTCTTTCAAGTTACGTTGTCCCATTCTTTCCCACTGGCAGTGCAAGCTGGTCAAACTACATCTTTCATAAGATACCAGTCAGGGAAATCAGAGGGAAAACTCTATGCTGCAGTGAGAGATGTCATTTCTGAGGAACATCAGCTAAATGGAGATATCATGACAAAATAAAAAATAACCTACACAATATCAATTTTTTTTCACCAGAAAGCACATTTTCCGATGTAGAACAGAGGTTTCTAGCCAGGCCTAATCACTTCAAAAATCTAGACTGCTTCCTTGTCATAACCTGGAAAGCGTTGGATGAAGCATGAAGTTAGTTTCTTCCCATTCCTACATGCATCTGGAAACAAGATCCCAGGTGAATGATTTGTATATAAACAAGGCAGGAGTGTGCAACCTGTGTTTTCTAGTACTTTTCCTTGTGCAGAGGACACAGGAGAAGAGAAATCCTTGACTGCAGCTTTGTCCCATCTCATGTAGAAACTAGAGGAGTTAGCCAGGCACCAAAGATGAAATAAAATTCACCCTTCGGGTAAAACAGCACTGCACCTCCAGGAAAATTGGGATTCACTATCCTGTGTATTAACTCTATTTACAACTCAGAACACTTCTTTGAACCCATTTTGGAAGCAAGCAATTTAAAGGTTGATCTATCTTTAGAGTTGTGCCAACAAAGCAATCCAGCTTTACTGAAACATTACCCAAGAAAGCCGCTTGAAGTGAATTAAAGAAATTCGGTTATTTTACAGCCAGACACAGTTAGAGTCAATGATTTGTAGCAATTTACTCATGGTTCCACAGTCAGGATGTCACTGTAGAAGGAAGAAAACAATAGAAGAATCTGAAACAAGTAGTACCCAATTAAAAAATGAATATATAATGCCTGTTGACCTGAAATGAACATTTAATTCACACTGGTGCAGCTTTTTGATTGAGTAGAAACAGTAACACATTCCGTTTTCTGTCACACGCTAGTCTATTCACGTTCTCACCCCATTGCAGCAACACCCAATTGCTTTCCAGTAGTGCGTTAAGCAACATGTCCTTTGTTCTCTCTTCCTCTACCCGAGGCGAGACGTTTGTAGGATGATTTGCTTTGATAATTTGGATGCTTTTCTTTAATGTATATGTTGCAATGTATTTATGTCATAAAGGCAGGTTAAAGAACCTTGTTTACATTTGGATGATGATGTTTGCGATAGTCTTACCTCCTGAGGGAATTAATTCCATAGTCTTTGAAAGTTTTTAACCACCTGCATTAAGGAGGTACATTAAGGCCAAGGAGTAAATTTTTTTTTAATTTTTGTCTTGTTTTTTCATCTGGAGTTTTAGCCCATCTTCTACATCACTGATTTTGAAAGTGAGGTATGTGGACCCAAGGGGTGTGCAAGATAATACCCTGTGGTACAGCAAGTAAATACATTCTGTACCATTAACAGATAAATGAATAAATTTTATCTTTAGCTTATCATTCTTTAATTTCTATTTTGTGTATGTTTTCTAATGTACATAATATATCATGATGATATTACATATGTATAATTTATAAACAATAAATACAAGCATATTGGGGATGTGTGCTCAAATTTTTTTTAGTGATAGGGCTACACTACCAAAACATTTTGAGACCATTGTTCTAGAGATCAGTCCCCTAATGATAATGCATCCTAATAACACTGAGATCCCAAATTTCAATCAGTATTTGTACATCAGTGCAAAAAAAACCCCACTAATATATCCACCAAGCATGTTTAAAGAACTGCTGCTGTTGTGGAGAGTTGCTGCAACCTTCCTATAGCACATGGATTTCCCTGGTGCCAAGAATCTCCAGCAGAAATAGCATGTAGCTGCGCTCTAACCAAGAGGTGTAAGAAATATGAGAATAGAGCACAACAGATCTGCCAACACAGGAGTCTTCTGGCCAGGAATAATTAAACATTGCTGGCTTCATGGGTTCCTATTTGGATATCAGCAAGAAACCCAGAATTGCTCCCAAACTGTGGACTGAACTGACTGTGTGTTTGTGCCTTTGCACCAAAGAAAATGCAGTGGATTTCCTCAAAATTAATTTCTGTGAGGACATCTCCTGTCATGCAGAGACTTCTGACTTAAGAACTGATACCTTTATGTTGTGTCCTTGAAAACACAGTGGAGCTGCTGATATGAGGTGACCTGTGTTAAGCATTTTAGCATTAGCACCTGGTTTTGAAAATGTAGCCTCCCTAGATTAAATCAAATTATTACAAAGGTGCTAACTGTAATTTTGAAAATCCACCCACACAGATGTGTCTGCAAGACTTTTTTTGAAGTAGCCACTTTGATTTAATCTCAATAGTACTATACCTTCACCCATCCTCCTGCAGACAAAACCAATTAAATGTTTTCCAGTTTATTCACACCTTCCAGAAAAGCCTTACTTACACTGAGATAAGCCTGAAGTTTTCCTGACTAAACCAGATTTTCACAAAGCATCAGAGTTCACACTTTAGCAATATTATGAAAATGGGGAGATGATAGAGGGAGGAGTTCCCAGTGAAAATAAGAGATGCCTTTCTGAAACACCCATTTAGCAACAATGTTCCCCTCAGCGATAGAAGGGTGATAAGCTGTAGTCGATTAGGACAACTGCTTGCCCATATCACAAAGAGGAGGAAGAGGAGAGAAAAAAAGAATGTTGAGCAAGAAGGCTTCAGGGATGCACCCGAGGTGCTGATGTTTCTGAGACATGCTCCAGGTCCATGCCATAGTGAACAGCCAACAATACTTAGGCAACACTTTCCCAGGCCCTAGAGAGGGTGTCCAAGATATCTATGGGTATTCCTACTAGGATTCTAATCCAGATGGGGGAATGCATTAGCTGTAAGGTCATAGACACTGGATGTGGGAACCCCTCGTAGGACTGCGTGTGGAGAGAAGTGTGTTGGCACAGCTGAGGGCTTTATGGTTTCGGGAAACGTGCGTTAGGGAGAGGGATAGCAGCAGGGCAGTGCAAAGGCACTCAGCATTGCTGTGAATTCCTTCCCTTGCTTGCACTAGCCTGCTTTGGGGAAAGTAAAAAAAAAAAAGGAGCATTAGCTCAGTGAATGGCTGACGAAGTGGGCAGGAGACCTTCCTAAGGACAAAATGGAGTGTCAGGGTTTTGAGCCCACTCCCATCTTCCTGGGGGTTTGGCTGTCTGGGCTCAGGGCCAACTCAGAGACAGTGCGGGTGGTGACCTTGGGGAAAACTCTTACCAAAAGCAAGGCAGGGTGGCTTCGGCCAGGGCTGCCCCTCCTTCTCCTGGGACTGCTTCAAAGCCGATTCTCTTCCCTTTTCTCTGCCCGTTGGTCCCTGCCTGAGTCACACTGTAGTGGCACAGCAGTCATGCCTGTGCATTGCCTGCCAGACTGCCAGAGGGAAATATTTGCATGGCTGTGCCATGGCCGTGGCATTGGCAACAGCAGAAACTGCAGTATCCTATAATGAATTCGGCAGTAATGACATTTGAGAGTGCTAACTCTGTTCCTTACTGACCTAGCATTAGCATCTTTGCTGGCAGATTTCCCTAAATTTATAAAATTTTGGTTTACATTTGATTTTCTGAGTAATTAAAGGTATCCTCTATACAATATTCTAAAGAAAAATTTAAATTCCCTCCAGCAAATATTGTTGTAATTATGGCTGCTGTATAGAATTGTAGGAGTAGCAAAGTGTGCCAACAATAAATTGGTTTGTGTTGTTTCCTTATCTCCTCCCAAGACAAGAATCCACAAACATTATCCTACAAGGAGAATGTTTTAATAAGCAAAATTTTCAAGTTTCACTCTTGTTCAACACTGCGTGAATTAATTCCACCTGCTTGAGATTTTGCAGCCCATGATAACTGTTAATAACTGCTCAGTAATTAATATGAGGAAGGCTGAATGGGGATATATGCCTTCTATGAGCTTTGGTAACTCAAGATGGAGAGTACCATCAGCCCACTAGCAGAATTAGAAGTAGGAAAAATGTGTAAGATCATCTAGAAAAAAAAGAGTTGGATAGTTGGCTAAAAAGAGAGGGATACATTGGATTACCCAAAATCAGCAGTCAGAGTGTTAGGAGGAGGCTATAACCTGACTGAAAGGGCACTGGTCAAAGTCACTGGGAAAATGCAGCTGTTTAAGTACCCAGAAGAAGGACTTCATTCCCTTCTTGATTAGAGTGTATCTTTGACAGCTCGTTAAACTGCCTGATAAAGCACATCCATCCAAGCTGCAGACTGAAAAACACAGGACCATTATTGAGGCCCACCAAAGAAACAAAAGACATGAAGGAACAAAAATGTTCTATTTGCTCAGTCAGGTAAAGGTCGAAATCCAGAAGCTTTCAGAAATGATCACTATTCAGAACAGACACCTAACCCAGACAGACAAAAGGATCAGAAACCTGTGAATAAGAAAGAATTTTAGGTATAAACATGCTATGTTAAAAGAGGTTGACGCTAAGAGGAAATTCCTTGCATTGGAAAAGCCTAAGCTGGCCATAGCTGTAGCCATAAAAATAAAAAAGAGATCCCTTCCTCACCTGAGTACTTGATCCCAATGAGTGAGCAGATTTCAACCGCCTGCAGCATGCTTGAGATCAGGTCTTCCAGTCCTACTTCAGAAAAATAATAATCTTTTTAGCAAAATCCCATGCCCTTTCTTCATGGAAGTACATGAAAACACACTTATCTAAAGGTAAACACATGTTCAAGTCCTTCACTGGAAAAAAAAATTCATTTAGGCTGCAGGTGACTGACTAAAACAAATAGCAGTTCTGTCCTTGTACAGAATAAAAAAAATGGAAAAAAAGAAACAACAAAAAAAACCTACGCAAAGCTACAATGCTGAGAAGATCAGATGAAGCAGAATTTTCCAAAAGAAGTGATAGTTAATAGTCTTAATAACAGCAGTGGTGGACAAAGCACAATATCTTCATAAGGATGTCTAGAAACTCCAACATGAAAATACAAGAAAATACAAACTGAAGAGATTAGGATAAGACAGTGCAGGGGATCCATGAAAGAAGGGAAGCCACTATGCATCCCATGGGGCTTTCAGGCAAGCTCTTGATGCAGCTAGAGGAGAAGGCTCTATAAGAGGAAGGACACACCTGGAAAGAGGGTGGCAAGGACAGCTGTTCACAGCCAGGCAGACAAAACCCCTCTCAGAGGCCTGTGGGCAACAGGACCCCTCAAAGTTTAAGAGTAACAGGAAGTCATGCACATGATGACCATGAGAAATTGTGCAAACTGGGAATGAAGGCTGGACCCCGCCTCACTGAATGTGAACTTCCCCCAGCAGTGTGAAATCAGTGTGACACAGCCCCAAAACAGACTGTACCTCGGCTGAGGGGCAGCACTGCCACCCTGCATCCAGGTGCTGCTGGTGCATCTGGCACTCTTAACAGCAAGAGCTCAGGTTCTGGATAAAGAAATGGTGGATTTAATTTTGCAAGACTAATCATTCATATTCACCCGTTAGACCTTCTGACATAGTGTGTTGAATAAGAAGGCTTTTACACCTCTGGATGCTTTCAAACTGTTCTGCATTGCCAGAGCAATATAAAAGAGAATTAAGCCAGGAATGTGTACCAGAAAAGGCACGGAGCTGTTTGGAAGAGCTACAATACCCACCGTGCAGACAGGAGTAAGCCATGCGCTGGCACTCAGCTCGCAGACAGGTGTGCCAGCCGGCCAGTGACATTATCATTCTTCCAGTTGTTTCTTAACACTCCTCTGCCGAGAGTTTCCACCCCCGCAGCTCTGTTGGCAAAAGGAATTAAGTGAGCGCTCCCTCGTGTGCTTCCAACAAGTCAAATGGATTAGTCAACAAAGAGGGTTTAAACCAACCTGCTTGCTTCGCCTGAAGCAAATGAAAGTGCTCTTAAACAAACCCTTTTACCAGCAGAGCGACGGCAGCAGTAACTGCACCATCGGAGGGGAAGCACGTGGGTACGAACTGGCAACATCTTCCAACGGCACAGTTAGATCTGGAACACCCTGTTTGTCCATAGCTTTACAAGTAAGCAAAAGCTATTGCGTCTTACATACACAACACCTGTCCACCTGTATATTTTATTCTTCAGCAAATACAAACTTAATGCAATTACACTGAAAATTCTTCCACCATAGGCTGTTAAGGCACATTACCTCATATTCGTTGTGTACTAAGAGCGTGCAGGTATCAGACCTCAGGAACATGTATCAGACAATGGATGGTTAGTTTTCACTCATAATATATTCCTAATCTAAGGTCACAAGGTGTGATTGTGCAAAACTAAGTAATTGACCTGAAAAATGGTGTGGTTTGCCCTTCCAAATATCATTTACAAGGTATTCCATGAGGAAGTACTGCAGAAGCTCAATTTTAAGTAAGTTTATCTCAGACAGAGCTACCAATTTTAGTCCAAACATTCTGCTGACACTACCAATGTGAGAGTTTCTACTATTGGGAATTACACTTTCAAGTCTTCTCCAATTCTACTCTGCAAACAAGGTTGTGAAATGACCACATATGCCTGTGCCAGGTTGGACAACAATTAAACTCCAGCACAAGTCTTCCCAAGGCACTCAGTACTCCCTAGGCAGCTGAACATGTGCCACCAAAATCTACTTTGGTGTGTTTACTTCAGTGGCACCTGATAACACAGCATAAGCAGAACTGCAGACTAAGAATGGCATCAAGGTTTCTGAGTTCTTGCTCATAAGCTTCGGTCATTGTATTCTCTTCCTGGTACTTGTTCTGTGGAGCAGCACAGTTCAAACTACACAGTGACAATTAACACTATTTATTTTCTGCTATGATCTCTTTTTCCACTTCTAGGGGATCAGGAAAAATGTGCTATTGTTCCTGCCATGGTAATAAGGCTCCAATTCCAATACATTCACTTTGCTGTGTGATCTCCACAGCAGATGTGTCTATTTTGCAGAGAAATGTTTTTGCTTGAGAGACAAGAGCACCTTCTCTCCTATCAGTGAACTTCCAGCTTCCAAAATCCCTCAATATGCAGGAGTATTTGAACTGAAACTTTCATATGCACAGTAATATAGATTTTAATAACACAAAAAACATGTTAGTGAGACTTGAACTTTCTTTCAAAGGAATCTTGAATCCTTCTTACTGAACATCCCTTGCAGAGATGTACTCTTGTGATAAGACAACAATCCATCAGTTTCAGAGAAGCTATCTTGGAATAGTCAGACTAATAATGAAAGTGTTTCTTAGGTCACAGCAGGAATTTCAGGACACAAACCATTCCAGCTATAACCTGCTGTTAGTATCAGTAGTATTTTGTTAAAAATGCTTATGATTGGTAAACACCGAATGGCATGTCTCCCATGGCATGATCTATTTCTCACTAATTTCAGTAAGAGTTAGATCAGACTTTAAATGCTCTCCTCAGCTGCAACAAGAGGAGACACTGGATGTGTGTAAGAAGTTCACTGGCCATGGTGGCTGGGCTTGGAACCAGGTGATCCTTAAGGTCCCTTTCAACCAAATCATTTGATGATTCTATGGATAACACACAGGCATCAATCATGCAAGTATGAGAATTTAATCCTTAGAGTCTTGCACAACAGGTTTTATCATGTGAAAGCTAAAGATCCTACGCTTTTGTGTAGGAGCTTGCAATGTGTTCACTGAAAATCTAATTCAGCAGAATATACAAACACACATTTAAAAGTTTTGGTAGAATGGGCTTTAAGTAGTATTAAATATGGAATTCAATAGTGGTGATATTCACCCACAAAGGAGTTTTATAAACCATTCTCCCCAGAAATCTGAAAACTAATTTCAGATTTTACAGTTGGAGTGATGAACAGGATTTTATGTGGTTCTCACTCCCTTTCACAGCATTATACCCATTTATTTTTACATATTGGACAAAACAAAAATAAGTGAAAGTAATGCCTTCCTAGACTGTGTCCCCTGCACAAAGTACTGCCAGTGACTGGCAACTGCAGAGTTTAGATTTGGATTTTTCTAGATTTGGACCTAAATGCCATACTGCAGCAGTGTATATGGCATTGATGTATCAATTATTAATTCTGTTGTCTTGTGGGAGGCACTGGCTTTTCATTTGCAGGAAGATGAATCAGTTTATGATTCTTTCCTATTGAACAGTGGGAGATTTCTGTCTTTCTGTAACACAGGAGAAAGAAGTAGCATGAAACAAAGGATTATCAGAGATATAAGGTAAGGAAGCTCCATGTTGTATCTGGAGAATTAGATTTCAGACTGAATAAAACTGCATTTGCCATCTAAAGGACTAGGATAGTTAACCTCTAAAGATTCCTTACCTACACTGTCCCATCAAGGAGTGGAAAAGCAAAGAGATCCTGGCTGTTGTTCAAATGTATGAACTTCAGCAGTAAACACTACTGACTCTCAAGAGACTGTGGATGAAAAAGGTATTTCAAAAAATTCCCAGGAGGTGTACATCAATGGTTATTTTTTAATTATGAGCCTTAGTAGCACATGGGTTTGACAGGGGAACTGAAAAAGAGTTGAAGAAGAAACTGCAAATTAATGTTGCTACAAAAGAAATGCATTTTTGCTACAGCATCTCAGGATGCTTTTTGAATTATTTTGTCCTATCATGAACACAATATAAAACCTCATTTGCAACAACGCAGTCTGAAAATGAGAATTTCTGCTGTGAAGATCAAGTGGTTGGTAAATTTTTGCAAATTACTCAGCAACAAAAAGAGCATCATGCAAAAGTTAAGATTACCTAAGGAGACCTCTGTCTGTGAAGACACTGAGTGAAATGGAATAATTAAATAGAGCAATGCGGTCTGGATTCTGGTGTGCCAAAGCTATTATAGCCAATTAAATTAGCAACAATGATTCGGTTAAGTTTCCTTTCCTGAGAGCACTGCGCAGCGGTGGAATCCCTCACAGTGAGCTGACAACGAAGGCATGATGACACCATTTGGGAGGAGCTATTGCAAAAGGTCAACACTCTGGGAAAATGTGAGGGTATCCCTGGGAAACTTACTGTAACTTTAAGGTTGGCCCTGCTTTGAACGGAGTGAACTCCAGAGGCTTCCTCCAATCTAAATTATTTTATGATTCGGTATCGATTTGTTACCACTCTAGATTACCCGCTGCAATCAAGTAACACCTACTTGCACATCCGAACAGCAGCCCTACAGCTCGTTATCCTACCACTCCTCCTCTGTACTTCGCAGCTCATTCCTGGATGACCACTGAGTAGGTTTTTAACAGACCAGTCCCGGGTGCAGTGTATGTTCCCCGAGATCACAAGCAGTCTGCTCCGTACATGTGAAACCCAGCAGGGATTCTTCATGCAAACTTTCTGGATACACTCACTGCAATCTGCACTGATTCAAACATATAGTGAGAAAGAATCTACACCCTGACATATTTCTTTATGAACAATATAAAACGGGTAAGAAATTCTAACATAGGTAAGGGCTGAGTTAGCTGACAACTGCCGACAAGCAAGGATCCACAGGAGTACAAAAATATGGATACATTACAAACCCTAAAACTTTATGAAGTACAGGTGTGTTTTGTGTTGTATGGAGGCTATCACGGGAACCCTTCGCTTCAATGGACCCAGATCTAGATCATTACCTCCACCGTGCCCCAACGAGGCACGGCAAATTTAAAAATTCTTTTATCTCCCATCATTCCTCTCTCCCCTTGCCTGGATTTAGACCATCTTTGCTCCCCTCCTCGAAATCTGATACTGCCTTTTTAGTTTCTCTCTTTCTCTACCACTGACTGTCTCCTCCTCTCCCCCTAGAATTTTAGAATTATTTTCTTAATTAACCCAGAATATAAATTCATTTTCTACCAAATATCTCCTTTTCCCAAGTAATTCTTTGGAAGGAGGAAATCATTCTTGTTTACAGAATTTTTACAGTGTTCTTGCAAAGTCTTTTCAAAAGCTTAAGGTCAGCTCTCCCACACCCCTGTGCATTTCCAGGCCAAGACACAGGGCTGTGTATTTTTTTACTACTGAATATATGTACAAGCACTACATGACAACAAAAACACTGCACTCCTTCAGCTGGAAGACTCCATCACCCTCCCTCTCTGAGATAATTTTTTATCTGTGGTACTGAATCTGGCTGGCGTAAATTTTCTTCATAGCGATCGTATGGGCTTGTGGTCCAGACCTGTGATTGCTGAGCAGTGCACACACAGCATCAAGGCCTTTTATGTGTCTTACTTTGTTGCCCAGTGAACAGACTGGGGGTGGCAAAGAGGTGGGGAGGTGACACAACTGAACCAAGGACTGCAGCAGTACTCCATGCTGTATAAACTGTGCTCCAGGGCAGAGTACTGAAGAGTGTTTAGGGAAGCTAACCATTTTTTTCCTGGGAACTGGCTGGGCATTGGTCTATCCATGGGGAGTGAACAGTGACTGCCTCAGCAGCACTTGTTCTGGTTTCCTTCTCTCTCATTTTTTCACTTATTAAGCTATTCCATATTTTGACCGATGAGTTTTCTTGCTTTTCCTTTTCTGTTTTCTCTCACACTGTGCGTGGGAGAGAAACAAGTGAGCAGTGGTGTAGTGCTGCATTGGCTGGTGGAGGAAGTATCTGAAGGAAGGGTGCCTAGAGGATGGAGCCGGGCTCTTCTCAGTGATGCCAGGCAATAGGACATGAGGCAACGGGCAGAAACTGATGCAGGGAAAGTTCTACCTCAATATGAGGAAGAACTTTTTTACTGTGTGAGTGACTGAGCACTAGAACAGGTTGCCCAGAGAGGCTGTGGAGTCTCTCTCACTGGAGATATTCAAGGACCCTCTGGACACAATCCTGTGCCACGTGCTCTGGGATTTCCCTGCTTGAGCAGGGAGGTTGGACCAGACGACCCACTGTGCTCCCTTCCAACCTGACCCATTCCGCGCCTCTCTGTAAGCCGGCGGAGTCACGGCACCTGCCCATCGCCCTCCTGACCGCTCCCGCTCCCGCCCCGCGGCGTTACCGCGCGCGCCGCGCCTCGCGCCTTACGCCCGGCACAGGGACCCGCCCCGCCGGCACGTGCGGGCAGCGCGCGCGCCGCCCTGCGCGCCTATAACGGTACCGCCGCTCCCCGGCCTCGGGGAGTTTCGGCCGCTGCTGCGTGGCCGCCGCCGCTCGCCCCTCGGGACGCGCTGTGTCCCCCTTGCCTCCCTGCTTCCGGCAGCGGAGGGGGCGGGCTGCGGCCCCACGGAGCGGGTGGAGGGGTAAGGAAAGGAGGGACGGAGGGGGTCGACCCCGATCCACCACCCCCGCCCCTCGCCCCACGGCGGGCGGGGCGGGGCGGGGC
>WBMZ01012695.1:0-50355 GCA_013400975.1 Atrichornis clamosus
GCTGCCCGCTCCTGCCCGGCCGCCGGCGCGCTCCGAGCGGCGACGACATCGTCAGGCCTTCCGTCTGTCCGCTCTCGGCTCTGCCTGTTCAGCCGCAGTCTGAAGCGCAGGGAAGCTGCTTTTTGCATGGCTTTAACCCTTGGTAGGTTTCTCTAGAGTGTTAATTATGTATCACAGAAGGAATGGAAAGTGGGAAATGTGGCTGAGTTACAAGTCTAATTAAGTTTCTGCTGCTGAAGTGTGTACTGTGGTGGTGAAGCTCCTTTCGGGTTTTTTTCCCTTTTGCTGCTGCTTAAAGGCTCGTGATTTTTGTGACTTTTTGGGGGTTTTTTTGTTGTTGTTGTTTTGTTTTTGGTTTTTTTGTGTGTCATCGGCTGTCTCTGTTGGAGTCTCTGCTCCTCCATCAGACTAAAAGTGCTGTTATTGTGCACAGGTGTTAATGCCAGTCCTCACGACCACCCTGTGGAAGCAAATTAGCTCTAGAACTCAGAGCTCGGGGAAAAAAGCCACCATGATTTGCAAAATGTCATTTATCTCCGTGTTGAGTAAGGAATCCTTGACTCTGAAAGAAGGTGGTGCCTTTGACACTGTCAGTATCGTCAAGTAATATGGAATAAATGCATCATTTTCCTGTTTAGAAGCTGTGGTGGAAATCCAAGCGAGGGTATGGTCATGATGTTGAAGTGTATAATGGTTAATAAAAAAGGCGGCGTGCTCATTGTTTTCAGAACTGGAACATTGCTTGGTATTGCTCTCGCTGAATACTGGATAATGCGCTCCGTGTGAATTGGTGACGTCAGACCACAGGTGACAACAGTTAGGTGACTTGAGGCAGGATGCGGACTAGGAATGTTAAAGGGACATTATGTGACCACAGGTAATACGTCTCACTGGTTCCAAAAATGAGACTGTGAGGCCAGTGAAAATAATGAAGACACACAGCAGACAATTACTGAAATCTGAGCTATGTAAGATTTTCACCCTTCTGACCACAGGAATGACAGACATTTGAAAAACATGGTTGAACATTTAGGTAAAGCATACTGAAAATCCACATCTGGTCAGCAGTCCAAACACTAACGTAAGTAACATATGGGTAGTGATTGCTCTATAAAATCTTCAATGGAGTTTGAACATTTACAGCTTCTGGGGACATGAGTTTCAAGTGTACAGGGAAGATCATATTTAATAAACTAATGTGAGGAGAATTTTTGTGAAGATTTGCAATATTCTCTTGTATATGGTAAGGGAACCATATCTGTGCAAACTACAGAACTTGTTTTTAAGTACAGATGGGGCCAGATATGCCCTGGCCACTTTTTTTAATTTACTGACTTGGGGCTCAGTATGCTATGTATTGACAAAAAACATCCACAAAACCCAAGGTATAATTTTCACTGTATTTGCTTTCTTCTCCCCCACCCCTACCCTGCCTTGTAATGCTAACACATTTTTGTGTTCTTATTTTTGTCATGGAGATTTGATTATAAGAGGTAGTTTTTGCATCACATAAACATCCAATTCATTTAGCGGGGTAGGTAGGACAGGATACTGTTTCTCTTAGAAAACTATTAAGTAAAATCACTTTCCCCTAGTAGAGTTTTTGTGAACTGACTGTGGACTCCAGTGGTCTGGTGGAAAAGAAACACCTGTTTTCTATGCCATCCAAAGCTGTATGGCTCCTTTTGGTACCGCTTGATTGACTTTGGCTGACAGAATTAGGCTTTGAAACCTTGTGGAGTGGAGCAGTGGCTGGTGACAACTACTCATCAGTGCAGATCTGATGGCTAGAAGATTTCCCTGCTCTGAGTCCACCTGCAATCTTTACTATATATGACTCCAACAAATGTTTCTTCTGGTATAGGCCAGTGGAAACCTTCTGGTCTCTATTTATAACCCAAACCTCACTGCCTTCCCCAGTTTACAGCCCTTCTTTCTCCCATCTTCTCCTCCTCCTGAGGATTAAGGAAGAAAATCAGAACCTCATCCACACTTGGTTAGCAGCACATCAAAACTTCTGCTTCCTATGTCCAGCATTGTTCTCACCAAATCAAAGGCATAGCAGCCGTGTTCGTCATGTAATGAAAAAATGTAGTATTTTCTGAATTGTCTTGGTTGTGGCAGCACTGACAGGCGTTGTTTGACATGGCCTTCCAGAGAGTCCCGTGGCTCTCACCGAGCTGCAGGCGCACCCGGGTTAGGTGAACAGCACCCTGCACCCCGCTCCACGACTGGTCCCCAGGGATAAGTAGCAGCTCACAAAGGGATATTTATGTAGGCATTTAGTGGGGTCCGGCCAGCAGCAGAAATACATCAAAGGTAATCTTAGAGAAGGAACCTTTCTTTACAGCATTGTCTTTTTATATTCTGAAAGGCCATTTGTGAACCAACTGTGCCGAAAAAGGCCTTTCCCCAGAAGTTTACTGTTGTTATTTTTTACTTTTTGATTACAGTAACTTGCTTATCCCCCAAACAGACTAAAGAACAATAAACAAATACAAAAGGAAAAGGAACAGCTCATCAATAACAAAGACCTGCGTTTTAAAGCTTTGAGAGCACTGACTCTTACATCTCACTCCAAGCAAAGCAGGAGTCCTGCAGAGAAAGGAATCTAAAAGATATGAAAATTATAAAGATAGTAAAAACAATGTTTGCTAGGGATATTTTAGCTTGGTGTGGAGAGCTGAGCTTTAAAGTGCAGCATACTGAGGAATGTGTTTTTCCCCCACTGCTGTACGTTGTGAAGTGCATAGGGAATTCTGTATTTCAATCCCTGTGAAATACTGTAACCTCAACGAATGCAGAAGGTCTGGCTTTCTCTTCAAGTTTAAATTTTGAAATTGGGCAGTTCAGAAGTGTTAATGTGCCTTAAAAAACCAAATGGCATCTAAACACAATCCTTTGAAATCATAGCAAAATAGTCTCTTGCAAGAGGCAACAATACAGTCCCCAAATCTAACTTATTTATGTGTTCTTCCTTTTTTATTTTTTTTTCTTTTAAATTTATTTTCAAACTCTGAGCACAAAGAAGACACCAACCATGGATACTGAAACTGTGCAATTTGGTGTAATTATATTCCCCCCCATAGATTTAATGAAGGACTTTTAAGTACAATTTATCTTTGATAAATAGTCCCTCTGCACAGAATGTTTATTAGATTGACAGCAGAATACACTCTGCAAGCTTTTTTTCCTTGCCACTTATGACTCAGATGAATTTTAATAGGAGTAAAAAGCTTTTATTTGCACAGTAATTTCACTTAAGGATCATATCCTTCAGAAACTGGCAGACACTTGTATGTCTTGATTGCAAAACAGACACTCGAGAGTAAAGAAACATGCATAAGTTGTTATTATTTGACTTGTCACACTGCTGCAATTCTGTTTGCAACTTATGTCACCAATTCTCCCATAGGCATCACCTCCCCTCTCCCTACAGCCCACATGAAAGCGTGTGTAGGTGCACGCGTCTGCTCACACACGTGCACTTCCCTCCTGGAAAAAGAAGGTGCGATGAGCACATCCCACCGAATGCAGTTGCTTGAGCTGGGGGAGACCTAGCTGTATTTTGGGTTGGAAAATGTGAGTGCCACAGTCTTAATTGCCGTGATGATGCCTGCAGGAGGCTTGGAGTTAAAGCCGCTTTTTGCATACAAAATGGTGTGGGTTACCCTGTGCCACATCAATTGTAACCCAGGCACGTGGTTGGGAATGGGTCCTCAAATCTTTGGGTGCCACTTACAGCTTCAGAGAATATTGCTGTGGCATTTTATTGCACTTACTGGAGTGATGTGACAGGATCGGCTCATTTAACTATTTGCCTCTATTTCTGATTAGAAGCAAGTATTTCTAAGTGGATGGCTGCACTGTTCAACTCACAAAATGTTGTGTGTCCACACACCGTTTATGGAGGATGATAATCCTCTGTTACATTGCTTTAATTTGGCTTTGAAAGCTGCATTTTAAAGATGTCATTGCAGAGTTAATCACCTTTTGCATGTATATCTAAATACCTTGTTCTGCTTTCTGCAGAAGCAGAAGGTAGAGTCCCCCTTTACCTTCACCATAAGGATATCGGATTTTTTCTGTCCGTGTAAAATGAAAAGTAAAGACATTTTATTGTTAATAAAACAATAGCTAATTGTTTTGGAGGAAAACATACTGTTCCAAGCAAGGTGTTGAACTTTACATCAGCAAAATACCCATTTGAATTGTAAATGCCGTCCATGGAATGCTTATTACTAAAACCTTTGTTTAAATTACTGATGCCGTGTGGTGCAGGCCTTCGCTCGGAGTGCCCCGGCGAGGCGGGAGTGTCGCGCAGAGACCTGCTGCCATCTACTGGCTCCGTGCGCTGCCGCCCGCCTGCCCTGCCTGCGGCCTCTCCCTGCCTCCCTCCGTCTGTCCGAGGCCAGTGAGCTCGCCAAGCGATTACAAAGTTTTTAAAAACTAAAAGCCTGCAGCCGAAATCAATTCAGGCAACATTTGTATGTTTTCAGAAAGGTTTTGTTTAAAAGGATGCTCTCACGAGGGTCATCAATTCCCTTCCATTTCTAATTGCCATAAAACCTACTAGAGAAAACGTTATTTTCTAAAGGTTGGTTACAGCTGCTGAATGGGTATTTTTATTGAAGACAAAGTATATTCAATGCAACAGTGTTTGATTGTTCTGCTTATGCAAGAAAAATCGAAATTGAAATTGGTTAGTAGGTTTAAATTGCAAAATCCAAGCAAGTTGCTAACTTCAAACATTAAACGCATGGTAAAAGGGAATGTTTAAATAGTAAACATAATGTTTAAGATCTGTCATGTCACATCACTGAAAGTCTGGCAGACTTTCCAAAAGGGTCAATTTCCAATTCAGAACTGCGCTGGAAACGAATCCCTCAATATTCCTTATCCACCAAAGATAATGTGCAGCAAGCATAAGGGCATTTCTGTTTTTAAATTTGCATCTCCTCTCTCTACCCCCAATTATAAAATGAATCTGATATCTCTTTACTGCACTTGAGTCTTTCCTTTTATATGCACATTGCTGCAGATTGGGGTTGCATGTTTTTCTTCCTGCATCCTGAAAATGAAACTCTGAATAAAGATTTCAAACAGTATTTTTTAGACACTCCTGTGAAGAACAGGTAACAGATGTACTACATAAAAACATGCCATAAAATAGTGTAGATTATTGACTGGAATTCACTAAGGTACAGTTTTCTAAAACATTCCTCTTCCTATTCTTTAGTACAAATTACAGATACTGACGAAGGTTGCTGCGGAGCTGAGCAAGTACATGCCAGAGAAAGCACAAGAGGACACCTCCAGCATTTTGAGATCTCCCATGCCTGGAACAGTGGTGGCAGTTTCTGTCAAGCCTGGGGACATGGTAAGAAATATGATCTATATATCTGCATTTCATTATATATTTCACAGAAATTTCTCCTTAGTGCAACTGAAACGACAGGGTTTGATGTGGTGGGTTTTTGTTTTGTTTGGTTTGGTTTTTTTTGGTTTTTATATCACCTGTAGAATAAAGTGTGCTGAAGGATGTGTGCTGGTTTTCATTTGAATTATAAAAGCTAATAAGGAAGAACAATTCAAATTAAACTGGCTTTAAAAGGAAAATTTGCAGCCTGGTACAGCAGAAACTCAAGAAATAGCTCGGTTTTGTATCCCAAATGCCTTGAGGGGTAGGACAGGGATAAGGGAGGAAATTCTGTGTATGTGTGTATATATGTATGTGTGTGTATATATATATATATATATATATGTAAGCTCTTAGTGCTATCAGGAGTAGTTGTTGGTTTTCTGCCTGGAAGTAATGAAAATATAACTAAAAAAGGGGCATAGGGCACATCTTTAAGTTCACCTTTTTTGGTTTTTTAAAGAATCCCTGTGTTACTATTTTGCAAGACACATGAGTATTCTGAATTGGGAATTCTATGCTGGGAGTTCCCAGTCTCATGTGGTAGTCTTCTTACCCTGCAGAAGGAATAAACTTGCCATACAGAAGGGCGACGGAACATGCTGTTGCTGTCCTGGGGATTTCCAGTGCTTCTTACCTCACACTGAGCTGGGAACAAATGTAAATGCAATGTTTTAAAGTTACATATAAACAATTGAACTCAGCTTTATATGAAATTCTACCACATTGTATCATACGTTATTTTGAAGGTGAGAGCCCTTAACTCTCATAATCATCGAAAACAAGAGAGTGATTGCAGACACAGGAATATTTGTATCAGATTGTGCATAATAATTTTAAAGTACTATTGTCAGTTAAATGATGCCATAAACATGTACCTGGCACTTAGATACAAACAGAAAGCTTTAGTCACAGAGTTCATAATTTATGGCAATGAAACCTAGATTTTCTTGAGAGATGATTCAGAAATAGGATCAAGATCTGAAGTCCAAAATCAACATTATACTTATTAGGTGACAGTCATTGATCACCTTGCCAAGGTGATATATTTGCTTATATTTTGCTATGCTATCGCTTTTGGTTTTAGAATATATGGTTGTTTCTGTCTGTTTACAGAGAGAACAGAATCATATTAATATAAAAGATCTATAGGTGCCGGTGTTTATATTAATGAAATAAAGACATGTCAGAGGAAACAGATCTAAGTAAAGCTGATTAGAAATTAGAAATTAGAAATTCTATTAGCTTCCACACTTAGCTTTCTGGTTCGTGGTCTATACATGCGCACATATGCTGTTTAGATACTTACAAAAAAGAAAGAACAGTATTCAATTGAAATTAATCAGTATGTCATGACATGGACAGAGGAGTCTGCTCTCTTTGTCTGAGCAATACAAGTGGCTGAATGAGGGAGATCTTAAGCAAATACTTCTTTTTTTCGTGAAGAATTAAGGGAAACATTTTTAAGTCAAGCATTTTGAGACTTTTAAAATCCGTTTAACTTCTAGTTTTGAGAAGTTAATTCTAAATGTTACCAGCCTTCTTGCTCTGAAGAATAGTTCTTGTTGTCTTGAAGGAATACAACCAGTGGAGAAGGAGGCCAGAGCCTAAGGGATTTTAAGTAAATAAATAAATGAACCTCCCTCCACAAATCCACAAGTGGTGCTGTGCATCAGAGCACAAGTTGTTAAATAATGTGTGTGAGATTTTTTTTTTCTATCCTCCTCTCCTGCAGCTTTTTGCTGGAGGCACTGAGTGGCAGAGCATTTGAACAGCATAATCTATGTTCTGCTGACCTGAGCTTGTCATTGCTAATTGTGTGGCTTTAATTGCAAAAAACACATTTGCGTTATTGAAAAGGGTTTAACTTAAATCCTTCCCTTTCAGGACTAGTGTCAAAATGTTAAAAAATGTGAGCCAGCAAGCGAATGAGGGTAACATCAGCTATCGGCACTGAATAAGCAGCGTGGTGGTGTGACTCAGATTAAGTGTCCTGGCTGTCTGTCAGAAACCAGCTCACTCACTACAGCTGTTGAAGGCATGACGGGCAGGGAGCTGTAGCTCCCTGATAAATACAGCCCTTTTTGTTGCACTGCTTGGGAAAAGTCTAATTTCTTCATGTGCTGGAGAAACAGGAATTTAAGTAGCTCCTATTCTGTGCTTACAACTGGTTTTGGCAGCTCAGATTTACATGGTGTGTGAAAACAGCACAGCTAAAAAACGGGAGAATGTAAGGTAGTTGTCCGTCCTTCCCCTCAGGTGTTGCTGCTGCTCGCAATAAAGCTGTCTGGTTATAGCTGCTCTGAGATTGTTTCCCCTAAGCTGTGAGCTGATACGGCGTTAGTGCAGCACCGTCCCTGTGCTCACAGAGAGACACTCTCAGAGTGGTCAGTAGCGCAGGGAGCTGGGCTGCTATAGCCCTCCTTCAGGTGTAACTTTACAAATGGTGAAAAAAATGCCTAGAGAGGGTCATCTCATCTTTGTCTGAGTGGCCGCACTTGCAAACCCGTGTTTATTGCCTACGGTTCAGCTACAGGGCATCACGCCTGGTCAGGTGAAGCGTATGGCGTTTGTTAGTCCCTCTCCGTGTTTCCGTAGCTATTGAGAAGGCAGTGCTGATCTCTGTGTTAGTTTTCCCTACTCCATGTGTAATTGTTTTTACTTGAAGCATTTACTTTTACTCTTTCGGCTGCTGTTGCTGAGAAATACTTTGGTGTGATGAAGCCTGATAGAAGATTGCGTGAGCATCCTCTATCCAGCTGGTCTGATAAGCAGTTTTCAATTCATTTTTTGCCAAAAGATATTGCATATGCAAGGAATTTATTTTCTTTTGTCTGTAAGATGATCTGTAGATTTTAGTAACACAGTGGGGAAGTGCTGTTTGTCATTTAAAAAGAAGCAGAACTTGTGATGCTGCCAATGTCTTTAGGTTTTTAGTTACTTTCTACTTTCTTTATTTTCCTTCATGTGATCAGAAGACTGTAATTAGTTGTCACTCAGTTATTCCTGGAAGCACAATGGAGGCACTCAGAAGCAGAAAGCAACATAAACAACAAAACAATTTGAAATCTGGCTGACTAGAAAGAAGGTTAATATTATTTAGAGAAAGAAGATTTAAATTTAGATTATGTTCCTCATGATAACACAGTCACATTAATATAGGGAATATATCCCTTATTGGAGGATGAGGGTGTTTGCATCTTTGTTTACTAAGTAGGTTAATGATGGTGTGCATTAGGATGAAATTTGGTTTTGAGAGATTTACTTTTTGGTTCCTCGTGGTGCCACGGGCCAGAGAAATCACTGGACTTCAAGACTCCAGGCAAGGAACTCGCTCTGCTTCTGGTGACTCTGGTGACAGCACCAGCCAGCCCTGCTAGCACACAGCAGGATTTTTATGCCAGAGTGTGGAGATGGCACTGTACGTGGTCTTCATCTCACCACAGCTACCACAAAGACAGCACCATAAAGCCTACTAAAGCTGCACAAATTCCCTGCTTTACTCAGAAGGCAGGACACAGGCAGGCACTTGAACGTATTTCTTCTTCATCTTGAGTTGCTTGGCTTGGTTTTTGTGCATGTAGGATTTTGTGCACTGAAAGTGCAGGAGTGGGGAAGCTCTAGATCCTAATGGTTGCACAGGTAAAGCAATGTTGCAGTACCTAAAGCAAGCCACTCAAAGTACTCCCACTACTGATTCCGACTTGGTTAGTCTGAACTGTCCACAGCAACGAGGAAAGATCCTAGCTGTCCTGATTGCTTTGCAGCCCTTGCTGTATTTTCACCTATGAATATAATTCTTGCTTTTTCAGTTTTATGTCGGTCAGAAATGCGAAGGTGTTTTTCTTTTAGTTGTATGTTTCTGTTGGTCATTTTTCTTTTTTAGTTACATTAGGCAGGACAGGTGTCATTACTAAGCCAAGCATTGGTCAATAAGATAATACCTAATACCTGGCAGCCTAAATCACTATTGATTCCCCCCACCCTTAAATATGTAAAAGGAAAGCACCTCTGGGTAAACACCCCAGTGTTACTGAATCTTTGTAGGACTACAGCCAAAAGAAGAGGACAATTAATTATTTTGACCTAAGTTTCTAAATTTCCTCTCTTTCCAGTAGTTCAAGAGTACTCCAAATTTTGGAAGTTACCACCATTCAAGCCATTCTTTAAATGTACTTTTCTCATATCATAATTTCCTATGATTTCAGATTGATGCTACTGTAGCCGTAGGTATTAATACACCGTGGGATGAATTTTTTTCCTACTGAAATGTCAGCTGTTAAATGTAGGTGCTAATTATCTCAATAATTTCAAAATTGGGTAACTTGAAGGCTGCTTTTTTTAGTTGTATAACTTACAAAAGACATTACTGTGTTTCCACCTTTTAAAAGGAATTAAGGAAAACGTTTTAAACGGCATTCCTCTTTCAGTTCAACTGCATGCATTTTATTTCAATTTCTCCTGTTACTCTTTAGAAGAATAGTTTTTAAAAAAATCTTTATTAGCCATTTTGGGAAGTTGAGCTTGGGAAGCTTGTGCTATGGGAAAAGATGTTTTGCTTGACCTCTACAGCTGAAGTGCTCACTACTAAAAACCAACACAACAGCTTTCTAAATCCTGTTTGTCACTACATCCTTCATTCTCATGAAAGAAAATGTGGGCTATAAACTTAACCTGTTGCCATTGGGCAGTTGTGTGTTGTTTAAAGTTGTATTTGCCATTCAGAGCTCAAAGTCTTAAAAAACCCCTCTTTTAACATCTTATACTAATTGGAATTTATAGCAGAGAAACAACAACCAGATTAAAACAGAAAAAATGTATTTTCTTATGTTTTACCTTTTATTTAGATGAATATGGTGTCAATAATTCAATAAGATATTGTTTAATTCAAATAATACTTTTCTCTTGTGTGTGAACCCTTTTTTCTCTTATAGTTGTTCTTCCTTTTTCTTTCCCTCATTTCCTCTCTCCTTTTCTTCAGAGCAAATATAAACTTCATTTGTCAGCTAAAGGGAATTTGCAGACTTGGTAAAATGTGGTCACAAACCTCATATAGTTTTTGTGATTCTATGTATTTGATCATTTTCTTGGGGTGTATCTTTTTGGGGAATAAAAACCTATTGGTAAACCGGAAATGAAAACTTTTTCACAGTTGTATAATTTCAAGAGTCAAAATATTCAAATATTTCACCATTCTTATTACATGGGGCTCCAAGTAATAATTGTGGTTACATTGAAAAAACTTAACTATAGTAATTGTTCATAACTTATTTATATATTTTTTTAAATATTTGACTAAAAAAATTTACTATATATTTTATGCAATTGCACAGTCTAAGATTGGTGTTCGAGTATGGTGTAATTAAGAAGGAAATCCTATTCTGATGATGAGTTAGAAATAGTATTATTAGAGTTTTCTTCTGGAGGAAAAATGTTACCAATCCTTTGAAATTAATTCATATAAATTTTTTCTATTATTATTTTGGTGTGTTTTGCCTTTTCAAATAATAAACAACTTCTTAGCTGTTACTAAAAAAGTAGACTGATACAGATTGGGCTGAGTTAGCTCAAGAATAGTACCAGAAGTGCTCTGCCTGCATATCAGTTCCCCAGCACCCTGGGGTGGCAGAAGCGGTTGGGGCAGTGTGTTTTGGCTAAGTGGGAGTGCAATGACCAGTGCTGATTGCTGTCAGGGGGACATCAGTGACCTTTAGTCAGAGGTCAGAAAACGTGGGATGTGCTATGCTCAGATTCATTCGTTAAAGGAGTGTGGCAAAAAAAGTTTAGTAACGATTTGTCAAGTACTATTAATTGCTGCTAATTATATTTGCAGCTCTGTAGCTCTGGTTTCAAAGTTAATTTGGAAAGAAGAGAAAACTCGCACTAATTATTTTACGTGGTAATGGACAATACCAAGGAATTTCAATTGTTGCTCATGCAATTCCTTTTGATTTGTTTTCTTGTTGGATGCTGGCTGCCAAATTGCCAACAAGTCAGAGAGAAAAAAATCTGGGAAGGGAATTCTACCAGCATGGACTAAGTTTAAACAACAAATAAACAAACAAAAATCCCAGTATCTTCATAGATGGTGAATGCGTACTTAATTCGCTGTTCAGTGGTTTTGCACAAGCGTAAACAAAATGCCTGGTTGTAATTATTTTGCAGAATATTAAAGGGAGGATAACTCTCTTTCATATGGCACCGTCTTGCACCAACCCTTCTTACTTACAAGGCTCGAAAGGGACTTAAGTTGCAGCATAGTGGAAATCATGAGTGATGTTTACTGGTGTCTTCCGAAAGATGAGAAAGGAGATCTCAATAAAATACAACTCTCACTTCACTTTTAACCAAATCTAAGATCATATTTGCTTAGGGCTGTCATTGTTTTTTTCCACTTTAGCTCCAAGAGCCTTAAAAACGTTACGCATCAGAGCACCTGTGTTCTAAATATAATACTCTTAAAAATGTAATTGAGGGATTTTCACTTTTGTAGGCAAATCAGCAGGGTTGTTATTGATCCGTCTTTTTAGGGAGCCACAGAGCACCAGAAGGTGATACTGTAGAGGGCCCCGTAAACCCTCGGAGCCTTCTGTCTAATTTGGCAGAAAAACACAGAATGTCGGACAACAAAAGAACGATCCGATTCCGTAAGAAATCTTCATCCCTCCCACCTCCTTTTCACAAGATTAAAAAAAAGAGACTTAATTTTTTCAGCTGCACACAATGATTTGGTGCTCACTCTTGCATTGAAACAGTTGCTGTCAAAACAGGCAGGAAACAGTTTTCTTTTAATTGCTGAAATCATTCGGAAGTGCTTCATGCACGGCTTCTATACAGCAGATGCTGTGCATTAATTGGCCTGTGTAGGGCTGACCCAGGGTTCCTTGCAGCGGGCCCAATTTTAGGCAGAGGGTTTAAATAGCTTATTTCTTATTTTGTATAACCTGGCGTACATTATGAGCGCGCCTGCACGTGGGGTATTTCATGGTCTGCAGTTTCTAATGTCATGTGGGTTTCAAAACCTGTGCTTCTCTGGTAATGTACTAGCAGCAGGTAAGCTCTAAATACCATCCATCAGGAGCTAATTTTTTATCCAGATACTCCAATGACTGATGAACCTGTCTTTTGTATGAATGTTCAGCACAGGAGAAAGCCATATGCCCCTGGCACTGGTTCCTATGCATTCTTTACAGTTTGTAGGGGAGGAGATTAAGGAAAAAACAAACCCTTACATTTACTTGTCTTTCATTTATTTAGCAGTTAGCACTTTCTAAAATAGCTCTGTTTATAAATTTTTTCTAACAGTGAAAGGAGATTTAGGTCTTAGAGAGCAATCTGACTACCACTACTCATTTTCTTTATCAGGAATATTACTGCACACCCTTAATAGGGAACCTTGTTTTGCTACTCCCCGTCTGTTCAAAACAGACCTTAGCCCATTAGAAGGTCCTCCCTTGTGTGGGAAGACCACAGCTGTTACTGTAAATCTCATCCAGTAACTGTATCACCCCCATTTTGTGGCTCTGAAGGATGAAATTGAGAAATGGAATACTGTGCAGTCATCCTTTACATCTCCAATTTTAGGCCTTTGCACATCATTTTCATGCTTTTATTCCAAATCAAACAACATTAGGGATCAACACCACTCTGTGCTAAATGCCTAGTGTCTAAGCAGCACCTATGATCTTTGTTTTTGGAGGATTTAGGATTTGGAGGCAGGTTGGGGTTTTGTTGACGGTGGATTTTTTTTATTCTCTCTTTTCTCTCCCTCTTCCCCCACCAAATCTTTCCCAGTCCCCAGAATTTGTCTGAAGCAGAAATCCAGACGGTAGTGAGGTGCCTAAGATGGAGGATGCTCTGTTATGCCTCCACAGAGGAAGTGTGAGCCCAGCACAGCTTACAAACACAACTTTAAAAAGGCTTCTGTTTCTTTAAATCCTTCTGAATAAAGTGGATCTAACTTCTTGTGAAGGATATTGGGGGCTTTAATCAGAAATAAGAAGTAGTTTAAATCATTAGCACAACAAAGCAAACTATAAGCTTGAAGATAAAAGTCTCAGGGGAAAGAGTCCTCTGAAAATAAATGGGACTTGATAGATTTCCATATCATTTATAACTTCCCTTAATTACACTTGGAAGATATAAATGGGACTTGATAGATTTCCATATCATTTATAACTTCCCTTAATTACACTTGGAAGATATAAATGGGACTTGATAGATTTCCATATCATTTATAACTTCCCTTAATTACACTTGGAAGACTTGCCAGTAAAACTGGAAAATTGGCAGCCTATATCCATTATAGTAATTTTGCCGACCATGGCAAGCAGCTGGCTTTACTGGATTTTATTTCCCATCACTCACAATTAATCATCAGCTGGAGATGTCTGAAACTCCTCAAAATGTAGCAATACTGTGTGACATTCAGGCCTCCTTAAAATGCTGAAATCTGCTGAGTAAATGGGCCGAGTTCCCCTTCCAGCGAACTCATTTTGGTGCGAGGCAGGCTGCCGGTTAATGAGTGCCACTTCGATAATCGGATGCGAATGTGAACCCTGACCTCATGTCAAAGGAGAGGACGCAGCAAGCTGGATAAAAGATCGGTGATTCAGATCTGCAAACTTTACACCAATTAGACAGAGAGTGGGGAAATACATCAGTGCCCATTGGGTTTATCAGAAAGACTTGTGGGGCTTGTGACCATTTTGTAAGCCTAACATGGGAGACGTCCTGTCACAATCATTAAGTCTTCATCCGATGACGCACAAAAGTCTGCAGAAAGTGTACCATATTCACAAAGATCCCGTGGTAGCAATGCCCTCGGGTGTGCGCTGTCTTTTTGTGTTTCTGAGCTTTAAAGAGCCCTATCTCTAAGTGCAGAGAGTCTGTATGGTCCTCGTGTAGGTGCAATGAGAACGGGTCGCGGTTGCTGCTTCTCAGATTCGGCTTCCACCCTGTGGCGTGACTTGCTTGGTTGGGAAATGACCGGAGACAGCTCCCTGTCCTGTGTGTAACCTTTTGGCCAGAGGAGGGAACAACCACGGTGCAGTCCCTGAGTTACTCAAACAGCACTATTGACTGTTCCCAAATTCACATCACAATTGCTAGCAGCATCGAGATGTTAACTACCCTCCTCTTCAATGATTTTTTCTCCTTTTTCTTTTTCTTTCTCTTTTTTTTTTTTCTTTTTCCTTTTCACTCTGTGAAGAACAAAACTGAACAGCTCCTTTAAACTGCATCCTGCAGAAATAAAATACAGACTGCAGGTCTAACAGTTAATAACTCATTTATTTTGATATACCAAGCAACATAAAGGTCGATTTGTCTGTAGCGTAACTCTGTGAAAAAGATACCTGAGATTAATTTCTTTAAAGAAAAGGAGCCCTTTTACTTTACTTGGTTCCAATCAATCAGATTTTTTGTTTGATTTTAGTTGCCTGTTTTGACAGATTTGGGTCATCATTGAGACCTCTCTAAATGGAAATGTAAAGATGGTGGTTTATATTAGTTTACTATCCACTGAAAGAAATAAATTATACGATGAAAATGCAGCATTAAAAATGGTCCAGATAAATCCTTAAATAAGTTAGACAGCAAGAACTTGTACACATTGCTGCAGTTTTCATTTGCAGGCTAAATTAACAGGCAAAAGGATATGTGCAATTATAGAATGAAAGAAATTGGACAATACCCAAAAGACTGAAAAAGAGGAAAGAGAGATACAAGTGCCTAATTTTAGGATTTGTCGCTTTTCAACACAATGAGTGGAGCTGTAGAGGTTTAACATAAGAACAGTAATTAAACTTCTGTGCTTAAGGGACACTTGCGCCAAGATAATTTTCAGCAAATTGCACATCATCAGAAGTACTGACACGGCATTTTCACATGTGGTACCTGCTGAAAGTGCCTCCTTCCTTCCAAGTTGGTAAGACTAGATCTTAACAGGATATTTTGACTATAAATTTTGTGGGTTGAGGGGGTTATTTCTTCCCAGACACTGCTTCCTTTGCCATCAACTCAGCAGCTATTACATAAAGCACAAAAACTTTATTTTTGAGAAAGGGGGGAAACTGAGAAGAAATTCAGATTAAGGGATATTTCCATCCCACAGTCACTAATACTTCCTGTCATTTTAGCACCATACTTAAGATCTGCTGAGACAATTCTGTACTTTTCCAGTAGACGTGTTTCCAGAACCCTGTTTAGGTAATTGTTAGCTGGTTCATTTGCACACCAGCCTCCTGATGAAGCCGTGTCACAGTTAAATCACACCACAGCTCAAGGAAAGAGTTTCTTGTGGCCTTGAAATTAGGCCACTGAGTTCAGATCTGTCCTCCTTATCATCTCAATCTTCAGCAACCTCTAGAGGCCTGTGTTCTTGGCTCTCTGATTGTTGAGCTTAACCAGAGGGTGGCAAAGTTGTTTCTGAAATGCATATTTTAGTAATAGCATTATTAAAAAAACCCAAACCTTCCAACAAACATTCTTGCCTTTTTTTTTTTCTTTTTAACTCAAACGTAGATAGTCATTGCTGCTTCTTAACCTCAGAAATGTTTGGAAAGTTCAGAGCAGAGGGAAGAAAAGCCAAGCAATGAGACAGGGAGAAGGAGAGGAGAAGAAGCAAGGAAGGGAAGGGTGAGCTGCTGGGGCAGGGCTATGGGCAGAGCAGCAGGTGTGGAAGGAAGGAGACAAAAGACAGGGAAAGGGAATAGAGGAGAATTAACTGGGGACAAAGAACAAGTCTTTGATACTATTCACAGAACTGGACACCTGCTAATGACTTAAATGCGCGCCTGAAGCTCAGGATGGAGTTTCTGCAGGTGGAGTGTTGGGTGTTGGTTATTCTCTGTATCCATGTAGCGCACCATGTTCCCATAGCAAATGCTTTCCATATTTACCCTCCAAAACCTGTCATACTGTTGTTGCCAGTCTGTTGGAGAAAGGCACCTTTTAATTGTTTTCTGTTGCTCACAATCCCTAGGCAAACAGCAGTGCTTTTCTGTCAATTAGTGAAAGAACAGCTTTACTTAAACTTTTGGAATATTCTTCATGCAATGTGCATTTGATCTCTGACTTAACATCTGTCTGTTAATATATTCCTCCAAAGTGGTACACACATGTCCTTAAATATGTATTATTCATTTTACATACAATTAGAGAAATATATCTGTGTGTATATATGTATATAAACAAACACATTTTGTTGGTGCTGGCACATATAGCAGTGCGTAAACCAGATCTCTGCAGATTTCAGATTACCCTTTTTAATGAAACTTGGACATCAGAGTGAAAGCATCCAAAACTTGCTGGGATAATGAGGGAATAGCAGACTTCATCTCAAAAGAGCCCAATGGAAAGACTTGCTGTGGGCACTTGGAACCAGGCATCCCAGAGGCGTGTGCAGGTCCTAAATGTAGGGCCTGGCACCCTTCCCTCTCTGGCCTACACCATCTTCATGGGATGACTGGCTGACTGCTGGGTTACACTGGGTAAAGTCTGAATCCCCTGTTTGATTTGCCCCTCATGTATGGGCAGCTCCCTCAGCCACTGTCAGGCCTTGAGCAGCAGTTTCCTCTGTCCAGGGTCCGACTGGGAGGCACAGGGAGCCCAGCAGAGCAGCCCAGTGGGTTCCTGGTGACCGTGAGCTTGCGCGTGCCCATTAGCAGGACACAAACAAGCAGAAAGAGGAAACCTCAGTGTTTCCATGTTTCCTTTTAAGAGCTCTGAGCTGTGGTGAAAATGGTGGGTTTGTCTCTGTGGAGCCTCCCCTGTGGATGAGAGCTGGTGGTTCCTCACCGATGTGCTGCTTTCTGTCAGCCCAGAGTCATCAGCTCCATCCAGGTGCTGCCATGTGCAGAGGTGTGACATTCTCCTAGCATTAGCCCACTGGGTATTGCCGGACCTTCCAGCCCAAGCTGCCCCAGACACCTGCCAAGAAACTTTAGGCTTCTGAATCAGTATCTGTGGGCTCTGCGCCAGGGAAGAGAAGCAAAAGTTCCCCAGCCAAAAATGCACAAATTACATTTTGCTCTGGATTTAATTGATGTTGAACTGTGGTGGTGTGAACTGTGGAATGTGAACTGTAGAAGTTGGAGCTGAATGGATGGGACGGGAGAGGAGCCTTTCAGTTTTTCCTGAATGGCGTGATAGGGGTGATAGTTTTAAGCAGGTGATTTATTTTTCCCTATTTTGCTGCCAGTTTTGTGATTGTCATTTGTGTTGTGACTGTGTAACTGGCTGACTTGACTTGTGCCATGAAAGTCTTTATAGCATTTAATGAAATAATCCTTTTATTTTCCATAAGAATCATCACACTTAGAACATTTCAAATCCTCTATCCTCATTTTGTACCGCTTGAATTTTATCAGGTTTCGGAAGGTCAAGAGATTTGTGTAATTGAAGCAATGAAAATGCAGAACAGTATGATTGCTGCTAAAACAGGCAAGGTAAGCTACCTTGGGTCACTTAAAACCGTATGCAACTTGTCAAACAGGATAGAATTTAAAAAGGAAAAATGGAGGGTTCTGGTTGTTAAGGAATTAAGTCTGATTGTTGTAAGTCTTTCAAAGTGAGGTGTCTTTAATTTTGTAACATTTGCATCTGCTGTGAAACCTGTTAAGTAGTTCTGAACCTTAGATAGCACAGCAGGAAATAGTTTTACGGGCTTTGGAAATTCATATAACACTCTTTCTCCTAAATGATTTGTTTTCTATGATGTTATAATGCCAAGTTGAATTGAAAGGTGTTGCAGACCATTTCTCCAAATTTCATCTTTCCAGAGAGCAACTGAAGAAGAGAAAACTATTTGCCAGTTTTAGATTTAATGGTAGACAATTTGACATTGAAAAAGCCCACTCAGAATAAGGCATAGAAAGTGCTTTTGCAGGAGGGAGAGAGAAGCAATTTTTTATTATTGTGACTGTTAAATATTAAGCCTAGATTTGCACATTTGTTAAGCTTTGCAAGGCTGTGCATTGTGATATCTTGCTTCTGAGGGATCAGTGTTCCAGCCCCTGAGCTGGGTCTTTCCTGCAGTGTAGGATGTGCCAAAACCAGCACTCTGGGCGGGGGACTGGTTAAGCTTATGTGACAAGGGCATGCCCTAAACCCCAGCTGTTTTGGGGACTGTCAGCCCTTGAGTTGGGACCTCAGAACATTCCTCTGCCAGATAATAATTCACAGCCTGAAACCACCATATAGACGTGGACCCCTGATCCATTCTTTCCAATGGGAAAGCGTAGTCTGGATCTGGATTATATATTCTCTTCTACGGCATATTTCCTAACCTGCCCTAGCCCATCTCTGCCTGGGGTTGAGCCCCTCTGCTCTCCCTGAAGAACAGCCCCCAGGGCAGGATCCTTCAGCCCAGAGAGAGGCAGCAAGGAGCCTGACTTGCCGGGCTGGGTGTGCTGGGGTTTGCCACTGGCAACGTTCGCTGAGATCTCAGGATGGCTCTCAATGCCAAGGACTGTTTGTGTGTTTACCAGAAAGGCTTATTTGGCACAGCTCTAAAATTGTCACTGAGGCTGGGTCCCAGGACTTGCCTCTTCAAGTGCATCCAGTGCAAAATTAAGTCTCAAGAGAAAAATATACTGAGAGAGGGAGTATGTTGCTTTTCCTTTTGCTCTAACATTGCCACTTTATTATTTTATTTCATGTATTAATTTCTATATAATTTATTTTCTCACTTGGCTAATATTTCCAATCATTTAGTTCTTAGCTTATTTAACCCCATATTGCTGCTCTTTGCATCCACTGTTTTTAACTAGTGAGTATTTATAATTAAAATGCCACTCCCTCTCCCACCCACCCCATTTATTTTTCACTTTAACCTCCCTTTCCCACCAAGGTGTTCTGCAATCCATAGGCCTGTTCCTTACAATCCTGCTTGTACTTCTTCCAAGAATAAATATTTCCCACTCATTCTGTACAGATGCCACATAAAACCTGTGTTTGGTTTATTAATCCTTCAAGACAGGATGTGAATGGTGCATAAGCCATTCAGTGGGCCTGATGTGCACCTTGCAATGTCCCCTTGGTGTGCTCCTTATAATAACAAGCACATTATTTGATCTTTAGAATGTTAAGAATTTGAAAAAGCACAAAAGATTTGGGCTGTTTAGAAATGAAGCTGCTAAACGGAATTCATCCTGTTCTGCAGTGCAAAGTCATGGCTCTGAGCGCTAAAATAACTTGGCTCCTCCGCAGGAATGGGATGTTTGGCACTGGCTGTAGACCATGTTTTGATGCTTTGAAACTGTGTTTTGAAACTCAGTTCATTTGTCTTCAGCTGGAAGACATTCCCATTTTCATTCCTGACTGAATTCCTTTTCTGTATCAAACCCCATTTTCCTGTTTGTAATTGTGAGAAAACCGGCTTGTTTTTATCTACTTTGAGTTCACCCCAGCTGCAGGTGGTTTAAAAATGAGGGAAAGCTGGGGAGGAGCTGGCGAGCCTCCTGTCTTCTCCAGGACAGCTGCGCCCGGGTCAGCGCAAGGAGCCGGCCCCGCTGCATGGCAGAAATCCCTGGGGAAACACTGCTTAGCTCCGATGTTTGCTGAACCTTGGCTTTGCAGAAAAAGAAAAGCAAGGGGTAGAATGTTTTAAACACTGCTTTCATCTCAAAAGGCTCAGCAATCGGGTAGGCTGCCTAGCTACTGATTCAGAAAGGAAGCCCTCGTTTGTACAGATCACGCTGTCTTTGCCTGTGCTCAGCATCCTTTCTTGAGCAGTGCTGTGTGCTTGTGCTACAGAGCCAGAGATCTGCTTACAGCTCACGTGGCTTTAGACTGCCAAACGTGGATTTCCAAACACGGAAACGTGTGCAAATAGTGTGTTCATCGTAGCCTGGTACTTGGAGTATGCTGTGGATTTCCTTCAGGATCCCAGGGTAGTGTTTGGTTGATTAAAATGAGCTAACTGCTGAACAAACTTGGGGCATGTCAGTGTGAGCTCTGAATTAATATTGTAAGGAAATTCTTTACAGCTTCAACTATTTTCTGTAGCTCTGTGTGATGAAAGGGCATTCAAACATGTTGCAGCCTTTTATAGAGGAAATGAGGGACTAGTATCAGATGTTTGTGTTTTAAAATTCAGGAATCTGCACAAGTATGTAGTTCATCTACAGATGTAGTTTTATTTGTTTGACAGTGATAGCCCTTTGCCAAGTTCAGTTATGTTAAAGGATCCCAATTCTGATTTGAATCATCTATCCCAACTGGAGATTGAGAGAAACCCACCTCATGGTTGCAGTTCCAAAATTCAGCTATACTGAAAAACTGTAATGCAAGACATAGTGGAATTTTTCATTGCAATGTCCTAATATGAGTGTTGAAGAGTCAACTTGTCTTCTGAAAGATTTAAAACTTCAGTAGTAAATAAACTGCAGTGCAAAAAGGTAGAAGAAAGGTGCTTTTTAATTTTTAGAAGTGCCACCCCCTTCTGATGTTGAGGTCTTCAAGCACCTCTGTCATAAGCCATCCAGGTAGTGGTAGGTGCCTAAAGATCCTGACGGGGCTGGCCACCTTTTGGTCAAGCACCGGTACTCAGAACTCAGCTGGACTCTGAACGCTGGAGGTCGAGCACTCAGGCTCTTGAGGCCCTTCCAGCAGAGGTGCATCTGTGTCCCTGGGGTGTCCCCGCGTTGCAGTGGCCCCTCACCCCTGCCCGCAGTCACAGCACTCTAAGCCATGCCAACCAAACCATCTGTTTCACTTGCTATTGAGGGAGGGTCTCAGTGCTGCTGTTTCTGTACCCCAGGTGAAAGCTGTGCACTGCAAAGCTGGTGACACCGTTGGAGAAGGAGATCTGCTGGTGGAACTGGAATGAATGGTTGCTCCACGCTGTTGAATTAACTAAGCCTTTATTATTTTCATCTGTAAAGTAACATTAAGACAATTCAACACAGAAAATGGACAGTACTATGCACAAGATTTTATACAGGCATATTTACTGTATCAGTGGTTAAGACAGCAAACACAGATGTTAAACCTTGGCAACGGATCCCAGATTTTTACTTCCAGAAATACTTGTACATAACCTTTGTAATGCTTTGATTTTCCAGGATCAAATAAAATCAATAAAATACCATTTCTGCTTTGAAACAGGAAAAGCCTCTTTTTTTAAAAAAAGAAAACTCAACAAAAGCCCAAATCTGATTTGTCTTCTCCACAGCAATGTCCGTGGTTTGAGGCCCCAGCCAGCCTGTACAGAATAGTTGGCAAGAATTAAAAATTAACCACTGAGCAAACTGAGCAGTTCTCCTTTGCTCCAAGTGCTGCACAAGTACCACCAATGGCTTAAATTCTGATCAGGTGTATTTTGAATTAGGATCGATATTTATTGAATTGTTTATTAATATTTAATTAATCATGATTATAGAATTATTTATTATATATTTTTGAATAAATTTATATTATTATATTTTGAATGCTTTGTATAGACTAGATTTAAATTTCAGGTTAGACACTTTATTTTGCTAGGGCAGACTTTTGTAATGTATTTTTATTAAAAGTTGTAAGGGAATTGTCTTCTTTTATTCAAACTCCATACTCAGTTTCCCCACCTTTATCTTCTTGATGTTGTCTACTGGATGCAAGCCTTTACAGAAGGAGGTGGCACTGTCCTCAGATCTCTTTAGCCACCCCAAGGTACTGCTAACAGCAGGTGTTGTCTTTCAGACCACACTTCCTCCTGAATTCTTACAGGAAAGGGAGACAAAGGCTCAGATGTTGACCACTGCTCCCAAGAAGAGTGAGCCTGCTCTCATTTTCTAGCCTAGGATGTGCAGAGTTATGCTACTTCCTGGAAAGAAACCCTCTGGCCAGAGGTGCCTGGGCCCTTTACTAGAAGGTGAAGGATGAAAGCAGTCAGTGACAGGGCTGGTGACTCAAGTTCAACCAGGACAGTTTGATTCTGCTTGACACTTCTGACTGAAGAGGCATTCTTCGTGTTGTTGAGACACTGCTACCTAACTACATCACACGGCCAAGGGGGAAAAATGTAGTGAATTAGTTTACAAAACCCACCAAGATGAGTAAGGAGAGTATGTGGATAGAACCTGCCTTCCAGGAAAATTAATGCTCTTGCTGTTGGAGAAACTGAGGCAGACACCCTGCAGATCTCCCTACAAGTTTCCTTTCTGCCATCCTGCCCCTTCCCAAAGGAGCACAGTTCAGCCTCTGCAGGTTGCCCTAAACAAACAAGTATTGCAAAATGACACAAGTATTCTACTTTCCAATTACTTATTCTGCCTACTGCAGCAACATAAAAGCTCTTCTAAATGAGACGCAGCAGTGCCTACTACTGCTGAAGTTTAGGCTGATTCCTTACCCTGGATCCCTGGGCTGATTCCCTACCCCGGATCTCCTCTGGCCATCACAGGGCTACTGGCAGTGAAGCAAAAGTACAGTATTGTTCTTAATCGTATCCTTGCTGCATTTGATGGTACTGTGGCTCACTGCATGGCATATATTGCCTGCTCCCATCCCTTTGGCAGCTTTGGATATTGTACAATCTATTGGTACCAAACGCTGCAGCTGAAGGAAAATATAAGGCACAGGAGTGTAACAAGAGAAAGCCATGATTTTCCCAGATTGTATAGAAACCAGCACAGTTGGTTGGGTCAGGGGCACGACAGTCTTCTTTACATTATTTGAAAAATTAAATTTAAATGTTGCAATAATCACAATACAGGTCCTTTGGGTATTTTTATAATGTATATAAAATCTTTTCCCTCAGTAGGATACTCAGTTTGCATATGGTTGCAAGTTCTGCATTAAAGTGCTTGGCAAAAAGTCACCTTGACAGTGCTCACAACAGCTCCAGTGTAGGTTTGCTTTTCCTGGTCCCCAACATCATCCACACCCCGCCATGCCCCCTCCCAAATCCTACAGTCACTCAGTGAACTGAAGGGGAACTTAAAGTGCTTAGAATGTTAAATTAAAGATGCAACTTTAAATGTAACTCCCTTATACTCCCAATATTTCTTGACAGTACCTTGTAAGACTAAACATGATTTAAAAATACACCTTTCCAGTTCAGAAAAAATTCTCTGCAATGCAGAGTAAGAATAATCTTTACATTTTCTCCAGCAATTTCCTGTTTGTCTAGAAGAACAGAGTATCTGTATGATCAGCTTTCCCCATTTACATGCAGTCACCTACTAAACACCATTACAAGCCAATATTCAACACAAGTTGTGCTTTATTTTGCAGACATGATTTTTTAAATGAGTTTCAGCTATTAATGCGATAGTATCATCATTATTCCACCCACCTTGGAGAACTACGCAAGACTATTTTTGTCAATTCAGGAAAAAAAAAAATTAGTCTGTTCCTCTGCCTTTCACTGACCTCCATTATGCACCAAGGTGAAGGGGGAAGTTGAGGGCCTAATTAGACCCCAGACTCAGTGTGCACAGATCGAGTTATTTTACACCTGGTGCAAACCCAGTTACTTGCAGCAGGTTGCGGGGAGCCAGGAGGACACTGACTGCCTGGGGAGGACTCTCCAACTCTGGGCCTACAGGACTTCAACGCTAGCGCCAAGGCTCCTGGGTTGGGAAGGTTACAAGAGATCCTGCATTTTAATAAAAAGCTTTCCTGGAAAGGTTACCGAGCAACACCTGCTTAGTACTATGTCTTCAGCCAGGCTGTGTTACCTCCTGTTTCTATTCCCGGCTTTCCCGTAGGACGTAGGAGAGGCCGTGTTTCCCCGAGGAGTCGTAACTGTCATAGTAGGGGAGCCCGACCCACTCGGGCGGGTACGTGGCCGTGCTGTACACGAAGCACTCCAGGACGCCCTCGGCCGCTGCCCGCGCCTCGCCCGCGCCGCCCTTCCCTTCCCACTCCACCACTTGGATCCTCATCAGGGTGCGCTGGTACATGTCTGGGCAGCCTTCAAACTCATCCAGGAACTGCAGCATCTGCTCGTCAACGGAGTAAATCTCCCCAGCAACGTGGTGGCCCGTCCCCGGGATGTTCAGCATGTAAGGGATATTGTATTTTCCTGCAATCACCAGCGGGTACTTCTCCACCGTGCGGCCCCTTCCTTGGAATTTCGCTAGCCCTTTGGCCGTGTTGATCATGTGCTTGTAGTTGGGCTGGCCCTTCTTGAGCGTGCCATAGACGAACACACGGGCCATGGTACTTGCAAAAGCAGCTGAAAGACAAAGGGGGACGTTACCCACGGGGCCAGTGCTCTGGGGAACCACAGCCCTGCCAAGGCACCTCTCAGTTGGGCATGTGCAGAAGTGTCCTACACCACATTTACGTATCATACTAAATTCAAGTATCTTAAAACTCTTCAGACAAAAACTGCATCAGGGAAAAAACATACACCAGGGGAAAGTCAGCCTTTTGCAGTCCTTTGCTGTAATCAAATTACATTCTTTGGGAATCCCCAACATCAGCCAACACATCCCTGAGCCTCAGGAAAAGCTCTAAATCTTTCTTGAATTTTCTCTCTCTCACCATTACGGGAGCTGTGCTGCAGCAAGTGTGTGGTGGTGTGCTCAGTGACACCCTAAAAGCAAGTGTAACCTGGTGTTGAGTCATCCCATGGATGTGCTGATGGATTTGCAATAACCCCAGTGCCAAGCTCCCACTTGCTGAGTGACAAACAAATGCTGAACAGCAAGCTGCGGGGCCAGGGAGAGAAAACTGGAAGCCAGGGATACTGGCAGAGAGACCAGATAAAACTGTGCTCCTTCTCTCTTCTCCACACAGACATCCCAAAGTGCTAAACCACCTCAAGCAGCTGGTCTGCACGTGTGCTAGCCCTCCCTTGAAAACACACCCTGAATGACCATTTGTTCTATCTGTGGGCATGAAACATTCAAAATTGGTTTAAATGGGGCAAAAGACTGGCTTTACTGAAACATAGTGGGGGGGAAAGGCACCTTCATAGTTCCTCCATTATTTTTCACACTGTGCCCTGTTTATCCCCCATCGTTTCCATCGCGTAGAAGCAGTTCTTGCACTGTGATGTTTTCCCACATTTTACCCATGGTCACTGACTGGACAGAGCCTGTCTCATCTACAGTCATCTGGCTGGGGCAGACACCCAACAGCAGAGGAGCACAGGGGGCTCCCCTTGGAAAGAGCAACGTTAAACAATGTATTTCATGCTTGAGAAATCTTTAAAAACAGACTGGAGGTATTAAGTCTATTAAAACTGGAGCAATTTCATCTATTTTCTGCTAGCTACTCTTATTTTAGCAAACTGTTAGACAGGTCAGTTATCCAAAAGGGTGCGTTGCTGGCTGAGAGCAGTGTCATTTAAAAATCCTCACTAGCAAAGCAATTTCCCCCTTGGTGAAGTAAACAGCTTTTCTCTGTATCAAAATACAGCTTTCCAAGCAAAAACAGTGTGTGCCTTTATTTACTGGCAAACTGCTTTCACTTAGGGGAAAAAGAATGGACTGATTTTTTTCCCCCCCTCCATTTTATCAGATATACTTCAGCGTAATTTATCCTTCATGACATAAACGAGGCGTTTTTTTGGATGCAGCTCATTCCCTCACAATAAAAAGAGCATTAATATTCAGTCGGCCCGAGTCTCTTTTATAAGAAAAATCATTACCTTTCAGATTGTGTTTTGAATAACAAACACAGATCCTTCAGGAAGAAACTTGTCCCAGTGGGGATTGAGAAAGGATCAGAGTTAAGCATTGAAACATGCAATTAATTCCCATTAGGGGATTAGGGCACTCGTGTTCACTTTGAATCAGAAAAATGAATCGTGAATTAAATTGTTCACAACCAAGAGGTTACTTGTCAGAGTTAATAAGTTAAAAAATAAAATGGGAAACCTAAAACGCACATAAAAAGCTCTATAGTGAGTGGTGCATCTGTAAGAAAAAGATACGCTTCACTTCCATTAAACAAAAGCCCCGTCCCTACTGTACAGCTGGAGATAAGCTTCCAAAAAGTTTGCAGGAAAGAGTGGTACCATTCCTGCCGTCGGTGAAAGCGAAGTCCCTGTTTCTGATGGTGCAGCATCTGATGGCTTTTGGTAAGCTTCACCCATTTAAAGAAATGCACCCGTCACCCCAGTGCAGGGCCCACGGAATTCAACAGCAACAAAGGAACTTGCTAACCCAGGTCTGGACGAGTGTTTCTGATTTAGCCTTTTGAGTAGATGGGTTCAGCAGGCAGCACAAAGGGAGATGGAGAGTGAAGCTGAAGCTTCAGCCATGGTGTGTGTACAGCCATGAGGCTCCTGGAGCCGTGGCTTCAGATGGCCACTGGTACTGCCCGTGAAGGCAGTACTGCCCCTGGAGGCCCGTGGTACTGCCGTGCCCACAGCCGCCCTGTCGCTCAGATGGGTGGGCTGGGCACAATGACTTCCGTTAAAAAACCCCAACAGCAAAGCCAAGCCCAGCCCTCCAACTGAGGTGGGATTGAAATAAACTTGGTAATAACATTTTCTGAACGCTGCTCCCTATAAATAAGACATATATAATTTTCTGCACAATAAATCTGGTCTCCTGTGTGCCATGTGTTGCGCTGCAGAAAGGCTGCAGCTGTATTAGCATCACTTAAAGCACTCACAAATCGTCAGTTTTCAAAACAGTTTTAGCCACCTTGTGGCAGGAGAGCACAGAGCAGAATTGTATTTGAGGGTCATTACACAGGCTTCCACTAAGCAGCTGAAAAGAGTTATAGACGGCACCCCCTTGCTGAATTACCAACAAGAAGTTGCCTTTTCTCACTTAATCCAGTTTGACACTTCTTACCTACACTAAACCACCTGAGAGGAAAAGAAAACCCACCAAAAACCAAACAAAACCCCCAGACTCTATACGGAGTATTAGCTGCCAGGACAAAACAAACCCATTCAGAAGGTACTTTCATGAAATATTCATACCAGAATCATTAAAATTTAATGGCATGGGGAAACACGAGTGAAATTTGTATGTCATCTCTGCAAACTATTTCTTCCAGCTATGAAAGATGACTTGCCCAATCGCTTGTGGGATCAGTTACTACTAGCTTCATAAGGCAAGATGCAAAGATCAGAAAAGAGAGGAACTGTTTCAGGATCACGCAGGTAGATGCTGGGTGACGAGAAAAGCGGCTCATAACCGGTGCCCGCCAGCAGCCTGGGTTGCCACTCGGCATTAGTGCTGGGAGGGCTGCCGCACTGTATCCACATCCCTCACCTACCAGTGGAGTTCTGGGTCAGGGCTTTAGTTTTCCCTCTCACCAGCTCCAGCACGGTGAGAGAGGGGTGGGCAGCCACGGGGCCGGTCGCTGGCTCACTCGGCATGCACTCACAGATAAAGCTGCAACCAGGCTCTTTGCTCCCAGCTTGTGCCCAAAACAAGACCTTGCTTCCCAAGTGGCAGCAGCAGCAGCTTCGGCAAAAAAACACCTTTTCACTGCGATTCAGACAATTACAGGATCCTACCAGCTTCTTCCAAAAATAAAGCAAAAAATAGTGCATGCATTATGCCGGCTCCAGGGCTGTTTGCAATCGTGGTCGCAGTGGGTTTGGGAAAAAAAGTTTCAACAAAATAAAACCCAACTCAGAAAGTATCCATTTCTCTCACTCCATACAGTAACATTATTTTCCCTTGAGAAAAATTCTCTGCATTGGCTCTGTGACCAGATATAGTTACACATTAATTCTTTAGAAGTTTCTTAAAAACTGTAGGAAACAGGTGAAAAAACAAAATGCCTTGAACTTTAAACTTGAGCCCAGTCTGTTTGAATGAAGGGAGTTTTAAGGTCACTCTTCACTCAATGCTAACTTTCAAGAAGGACTAACATGCCAGAGAGGACTCCTGGGACCGCATCCTGTTGGTCCTTTGATGCTTTCATTTTGTTGCTTGCTATTTTCTTTATAGCACAGACAAGGGCTTCCTGCCTGGGCCGACCCCTTCCCAACCTTGCTGAATACCTCAGAAAAAGTTTATGGCAAAACACCTTTCTTACATTAACCACAGAGGCACCAGTGAAACGATGGCTCCTTTGAAATCAAGAGGTTACGGTCTCCTCGCAGCGGTCACCCGCTCCAAAACCGTGAGGTGCTGGTTTGTGAAAACAAACAAGAGTACTGGAGCAACCAGGGCCTTGCTGGATGCTACCGGGCACTACCTGAAACTCCACTTAACCTCCTTTGCAGATTCATTTTAGTTCTTCCTTGCATAGTTCACATCCCCAAACCAACAAATACGCCTGTGCTTAAACTGGAGTATCCCTGCCAGGAGGCAGAGCAAGGATGTGCTCCCTTTGGACGGGCATCAATCACAGCACTGCTCACGTGCCTTGCATCCATCTGGCATCACAGCAAACACTTGCTTTTGTCTGTTTGAAAACATTTCAGATCACTTTCAACTGTACTGCACGGAGGAAATTCATTAGATTAATTTTTATTACTTACAGGAGGAGTTTCATTCCTAAAGTGACGGCTAGAAGGTCTCAGAGTGACAATCAGATAAACCATCCCATGCAAAAAGATGCTGGGGATGCAATACAGAAACACGCTGGACACATCAGACTGATTAACAGACTAAAAGTGTCCAGAGAGTGCAGAGGCAGGAGGGGATTGCCGACACAAGACAGGACAAGAAAAGGGAGGATGAAGAAAACAGAAGGTCAATGGATGTGGACAAATTGAGTTGCAGGGGAGGAGGGGAAAGCTGTCAACTCAAGTGAATATTATATTAGTAAGCACTGACTGTTTCATCCTAATATTAAGTAATGTTGTACGAGCCTCACTGAAGCCTTGTGACCTCAATTCAGAAACCTGTGGACTACAAAACTAGTTAGAAAGAGCTCAGGGCAGAGCACTGAGTGCATGACTGTTTTACTTGGCCAAAGACTGAACCAGCAGCAGCTGATGCAATGGGGCATAATCACCTACAAATATGGGTAAAGGTTTTGTAGAAGAGACAGTTGATTCTCTGCATACATGAACACAAAGCCAGACAATTTTCTTTTGCATGGATAGGAACAGCTTTATAATTATAAGAACAGACAGGGCATAAGAACAACCATAACAAATGACCCCAAAAAGGCTTGAGGGCCCAGTGTCCCCTATCTCAGGGTGGTCAACAACAGCTACCTCAGCATCAGAGCACAAGAACAGGGCAAGGCAAAACCAATGCATTTCCAGACTTTTGGGTCCAGTCCCAGCCCAAGTCAAAGTGAAGAGCATTGTGCTGTGTGAAGGCCTTTTCTTCCAGTGAGCTCACACACCTGTTTTTGTGTCATCAATGGCAGCAGCACAGCAGGCAGCCCCATGTGTGACTCCACGTGGATGCACAAGGACCAGATTGCTATGGGGTCTTTCCCTGATGCCTGCTTGCTTCATCTTCCTGAGTCAGGGGGCTCTGTGCACCTCCTCAGTGCCACCAGATACTTTTCCAGTGCTTACTCACTTCTTAGCTGACAAGTCCGCATGTATTTAACAAAAGGAAAAGCACTCTACCAGTTCTCCTATGGTTTTTTGACACAGGGAAACCAGAATTGAAATATCTGAGAATGGATAAACCATGAATTTAGACAGGGATATAAACCATGTCTCCTGCTTTCTTCAAACTCCATTCCTCCAATGCCTTTTTGAGTGTTCCTGAGCAATACACTGGTGTTTCAGAAGAACACAGTGATACCCCAAGCATCTTATTCTTGAGTGGCAACTGGGGTGTGAAGCGTTTACTGAAAATCAGTAAACAGTGTTGAAGCCTTGAGAACTGGAACTCTTGAAATTTTGTTCAAACATTCATGAATGCTAATCTGGCTTTAGGGAAAGGCAGAAGACTAGCTGGTTTCTCAAAATCCCACTCAAGCATGGTGGGTCCTTACGATGCAGTTTCAAGTACATGACAATTCATTTAAATTATATACATGGAAATGTCTCATCTTTGTACTTTTAGCAAAGGTGCTTAAACTGTTGTATCCACACCAAAGGAAAAAATAAACAACCCACAAGAATGGAGCATTAGCTTTAAACTCCAGATTGCTGTTAGAGGAAAAAAGTAGAAAAACAACTTTTGATAGGGCAGCCCTGCTATGCCACCGTGAATTTGAAGTGGTTCCCATCATTGAGATGCAAAACATAGCCCAGAGTTTCAAACCGCCGACATCCTGAAACTCGGGACAGAGCCTGAGCTTGGATGGGTTCCCTGCAAGGTCAGCACATTAATTTACATGCCAATACCCGGAGCGGTCAGTTCGCTGTTTTGGACCAAGAAGATCATCCCAGCCTGTGAAACACAGCAAACACTTTGAGTACCTAAGCATGGGAATGTATTTTTCTACACTGAAAGGATGGCGAGGGAGAGAGAACGGGAAGAGAGAAAAGATGGGGTCTTGTGCAGGATCGTGAGGTGCCTTTCCACAAAGGAAATGAGGGAACAGCTGCACAATGATCCTCTGTGAGGAGAGGAGAGGTGCCCAGGTCATGGCACAGCACCATCCCTCAGGAGTGCGACTGAGCCTGGAACGGAGATGTTTATAAAGCCCCGTGGTTGAGCAAGAGCATCCTCCCACTGGCAGGGGCCTGTAGCTTGGGAAGCCATCTTATGCCTTTGCTCCTGCTCCGTGGAGGTGCCACGGCAGGGGCTGGAGGCGGGATGTGCTCTGCCCAGGCGAGAGCCGGCAGTGCCTCCTGGGCCTTGCCGTGTGGTTGGCTGGGAGGGCTGGCAGCTGGACATCCCCATGGAATAGTGCAGGCCGCTCCAGCCAGCCGCTCCACAGGCGGTAGCATGATGTCTCCCTGGGATGGGACGAGGTGCCAGAGCCCTGGGGCACCATGCGGAGAGGTCGCTGCAACACGATGCTCCTCAAACCTTGCTAAAAACCAAATGAAGAGCGCAGATGTTCAGGGAACAAAATGCTAAATGAGCCGAACAGAAAAATCCAGGTATAAATCTGGGAACAGTGACAGGTTACACTGCAGTATTTTTCCTCCAGAAATTGCTACCTACCCCAGCACGGACTAGCTACTAAAACATAAACCTTTGACCAATGTGGCAGAAATGAAACATCAGGAAACCCCAACAGACTGGTTTTTTTTCAACCCGTGATTCCCTGGGAAACTACAGGCAGCTTTAAAGGGCCAAGAAAGGTAATTCATAGGCATTTACTGCATCCACATATACACACACAAGGATTTTCTACACAGAGCCATGCTTTGCTCATGAAGTATTAGTGGCCAACAGAAAAGGAGAGAGGAAGGTTAAAACCAGCTATACTGGAGGAACCGCCAGATGTAGATGTAAACACTATTTTAAATATTCTACCAGAAAGGTTACAGATAGTGTGGGCTAATGGCCAAGGACATTTCCTCTGAAGCAGGGTCATACAAATTTTGTGAGGTTCAGAAGGGTTAGTGAACAATAAAATATATTTATCCTTACAGTAGTTACACTAACAGTAATGCTTTTTTATTTGTATGTATGCCCCTAGATAGCAATGAAAGGAGGAGAGGCCCTCCTTAACATTTGGAGGACCAAGCTGAGGCTGCTAAAGGTGCACAAAAGGAAAAGTGGAGGTTATGTTTTTGTTGTTGGGGTTTTTTTTAAAAAGGAAGGCTTATACCATCCTTTCAGTGTGTGAATCAAAGTTGTGCAAATGCATATTTAACACGGGACATAGTGGAAACACAATAAATCAGCTCAAGAGGCTGTCCAGGAAGTGGGAAGATAAAACCATCCCTGGAGATATTTAAAAGATGTAGATGTGGTGCTCAGGGACATGGTTTAGTGGTGGACTTGGCAGTGCTGGGTTAATGGTTGTACTCAATGATCTTAAAGGCCTTTTCCAAACTAAATGATTCTGCGATTCTATTCTAATTCACTACAGTTATTTTATTGTCTTACTAATTAAATATATATGCAAGCCTTACATTGATAAGCTTTGTAGGTAGCTTTGTTTAATAAAAAGATTTTTAAAGTGGATTTCAGCTTGCAGCTTAATACAAGTCAAAAATAAAAACCCAATCCATATCTCAGCAACACATCTCTTCCACCATTTTCTAATATAATAAAAGGCAAGAAAATACAAAGCAAAACAGAATATTAAATTAAAACTACAAAGGGCCATGAACAGATGTATATAATTACTTCAATCCCACCGAGACATATCACTTCTCTTTAGAAATTAGTAACAAGTTTACTACAGAACAAATAAAATGTCACAGATCATCAGAAAAGAGAAGTAATGAGTTATTTCAACTGTCCTGGTCTTGATTTTTGCTAAGAAAGACTTGCAAATTCCTGCAATGAAATCTGAAACATACCTCACCTCCTTCTTCATCAACAGCATCCTTATCCCATAGTAAATACATTTACTGGCCTCCTGTCTTCTACATAGAAGAAACAAATACATATTCTGGGGACATAACAACAACAAAAAAAAGCCTGAAATTGCAGCCAGCAAGGCACTGGAGTAATTGCTTTCCAATCCAGAAAATGTACTGACCAAACTTTCAGATATTCCCCTGCCTTATAGAGTCAAAGATAGGAAGACAAGAAATCTCCAGTTTGTATGTGTCCTGTAAGGATGTGTGGAATTAAATGTTTACTTTCAGGTAAAGAGAGCTTTGTTTCTGATGCAGAAACAGGCTCTGTAGCCTAATGCAAAATTTAATACTGAAAAAGTAGGAAAACCAGCTACACAAACCCTTAAGTCTTCTCCTGGAGACATCAGAGTCTCACAAGATTTACTGATGTAAATAATTTCCTATCTCTACAAAGATATACATTTGCAATTGCAGATAAAAAGCTATTTTATTTTTATGATGATGTAGAATTTCCTCTAATTTAAGGTCTCCTTGTCAGTGTCAAGGATGCCTGGAAGGAAGCTTTAATGAAAGGCATCTTAAACCAGGGATCAGGTTGTAACTGGAAGACATTACATAATATTAATCTCAATTATATAGACATTTATATGAGACAATTATCTACAAATATTTACATAAATGAAAATAGCTTTATACATGCTCTGCAGCCTCTTTTCAGTGACCTTTGAGAAGGAATTTCTGTTACTAACTTGATAAAGAAAGAAGAACAGAATTAAGTACTGGAAGGAAATGAGAAGGGGAATAATACACAATGTGTATTGTGTTCTGAATGCAAAAAAGCCAGGCCAGTGTCATTAAACAACCTGCTTTGGCAGGGATAATACTTGGAGTCCATTATTTAATATGCAGTGAAAATATCTCCAGCCTAAGTCATAGAGAAGAACTGCCAATGAACAAGGAGTTGCTTAAGGGAAGATTATAATGGACGATTTTAAAACAAGAAGTAATAAGCACAGACAGAAGTTACCAGCCATATTCCTCAGGAATCAATGTTGTTTTATTAGTGGTCTTGCTACAGCAAATAGCTGTGTGCCTACCACATCTGTGTGTGATACATCCTGAGGGGCATCAGTTCATGCCACAAACATATTAGATGGCCTAAGGATGGTGTAATTGAAGTAAGATGGCTTTTAATGATACAAAGTGCAAAAACATATGCTTGGGGACCACAGACAAGAACTTCTGGGGATTCATCTTTTGAAAGCAATAAAGGAATCTGAATCACTCAAGCTGGAAGGGACACATAAAGATCATGGAGTCCAACTCCCTGCTCCTCACAGGAAGACCTAAAACTAACCCATATGACAAAAACCATTGTTCAGCTGCTCCTTGAACTCTGGCAGGTCTGGTCACACAACCACTTCCCTGGGGAGCCTGTTGCTGTGACTGACCATCCTCTCAGTGAAGAGCATTTTGCTAATGTCCAATCTGAACTTCCCCTGCTTCATTCCATTTCCTCATGTCCTATCACTGGCCACCAGAGAGGAANGAACTCAGCACCTCCACTGCCCCCCTTGAGGCAGCTGTGGGCTGTGATGAGGTCTCCTCTCAGCCTTCTCCTCTCTAAGCTGAACAAGCCAAGTGGCCTCAGCCACTTCTCACAAGTCTTGCCCTCGAGCCCTTTGACCACCTTGGTCTCCCTGCTCTGGACACACTCTAATGGCTTTTGGGAAGGATTTTACTTCTACAAACCAGGTGGTTTCCATCTGCGACACATTTCTGCATCGTGACAGCATATAGAACAGCTGAAAAGGACCTTTTAAAATTTTTTAAAATAAAAATAGCATTCTAGAGACATAAGTCTTTCAAGACACTGTGGGTGGACATCAGAGGGAACTCACAGACCTTAAGGCATTGAAATATCTAGGAGAGTGTCCAACTACACCTATCCATCAATCTAGACTTTGTTTTGAGAAAAAGAGACATGAATTAGGCAATATTACAATACAAAATGTTCTGAATGCCTCAAGCTACATCTTAAGATGTAGTCAATTTAGGACTGGAGCAGGCCCCAAGCAGAGGTGATTAAGCCTCAATTATAAAGTAGCATATCCTCTGACTAGAGCTTTAGTATCTCCCCACAACAGCCTCCTCACACACCCCAAACATGAGACAAAATTATGACAAAAGAGGACGGCTAAACTGGCTACATTAGTTGCCAACAGAGCAGACAAAGGGGATGCGCAGATCTCAGTATGGAAAGAGAAACTGCCATGTCTCCTGTCCATGCCATGGGACATGAGGCAGAAGTGTCAATGGATCATTACATTCCTGCTTTCCCAGGGTGTGCTGTAGAAATGAGAAAACAATTAATACCTGCTGCAATGGGCCTTATTTTATTGGGATCCCACCTTTCCAAACAGGTCCCAAATACTCAGTAGTATGTAGAGTATCCTCCAATTCCCTTCCTTATGCTTCATTTTTTCCAATTTCAGTGTCAGTGAACAGGATAAGTAGGACAGGAATAGCAAGTCGCAAGACTTCTCTATCCTTCTAGGTGAAAAGTTTCTTCTTGCATTGAGGTCAACAGACATGTTTCAACACACACCTCTCAGCACAAACTGATACACAACATAAACCCAACTGCTCTTCTTGTCAGCAACTTTGCTTCTACTAAAGTAAATTTATAAGCACCACTTATAATTTTTAATGCCACAACCAAAGAGAACAGCCTCCAGTAAAGACCACGGAGAAGTCAGCACCATGCTTTTAAAAATGCACTTTCACTGAAAGGTCTTGACTCATGGCAAATACAGCCTGGGAGTTTCAAGAAGTAGTTCTGGGTGAACACTGGTACTCCCTTACGTCAAATGCATTTGACAATGAAAAGCTGAAATAAGAAGAGATGATTTTACAGATTAATCAAATATAATATTTTTGGACTTAAAATGATGCTGCTTGAAAATATTAACGATAAACATTATTCACACAATGTTGAAAATGCTCAAAACATTATTCAATAGCTGCTTAGTCCAACTTGGACATAGAAAGTTACATTTCAGCTCTGGAACAAATCAATACTGACTCCCAGTGCCACTCCCCCCACCCCAATACTGTGTAGTACAGCAGACTTGGGTAACTCCCAATCCCCAAACACAGGAATAATGTTATTATTCTGAACGGCGTTTCTCCCAGGCTTGACAGTATCTAGGGACATCCAGAAATCTCAGTTAATTTCACTTCTGCATTCCTTAAGCAAACACTCACTTAGTGATGCTAATTAACTGAAGAAAATGAAATAATATAATTAGCCAGATGTAAATAAAGAAACAGCATATTACTTACAACAAAGGAAGAAGAGAAACCATACAACATTTTGTCTTTTTGATATGACTTAAAAAGACAGGTAACAATCAAATAACTTCAGACTTTCAGCACATGAACATTTCTTTCAAAACAGATAACTCCAATTATTGTCAAATTACAAACCCTCACTAGCTCACCGTTTACCCCACGATAACTATCAATTAGTAAAGGCATGCTTCTGAATACATAATGCATTACATTTTTTACTTTCAACACCTGGTGTCACCAGAATAGCACCATATATTTCTAAATGCTCTGCAGTGGCGTGCATGTGTGCTTTGATTTTAGGGCAGCAATACTTCAAAGGAAGTGGAAGCATAGAAAATTACGGGAAGCAATGCACATAGATTATTTTTTTAGTTAAATGATACATTATCAGTTAACTGACCATGGCAGGTCATTTTAAAAACGAGGCTCAAAGTGTCTAAAAGCCTTCATCCCTTAGTCGAGGTCAAAAAAGACCTGAACAAAGTGAAAATTTTGCTCTATTTCAGAATTTCAAGCAAGTTAAATCCTAAACCTTTTTTGCAAAAAGGCTTTAACTGGTGATTTCTGCTACCCCAGAACTTTGCTAATTGCAATCAATTTTTGTAGGGCCTAATCACCACCTCTCTGTCCAGTCTAGGGCTGTATTAATTGGTTATTATCACAGTTCCACTGAGAATAGACAGAGGGGAGTGATTTTGATTGATTATTGCTTCGAGCTCCTTGGATCCCCAAGACACTAAATAAAAAGTTAAATATCAAAGAAGATTTAATTAATTTCAGTCTCTCCTTCTTTCCACTCTATCGGCAAGATAGAGCTGATAAAAAATTGACAAATTAAAGGAAAAGACCCAGAACTGGTGACCCTGTATTTTTTTAATGAGAAAATACATGCATTTATTAGCTCTAATCTTTAGATAATGGGCATAAGAGAAATAAAAATTTCTCAGCTTTTGATGCTTATTCCAAAGCCCAAATGGAGTTATGGCAGGCAGATAGATTAACTGGTATAAGATTTAAGCAGTGCTATGGGTTTTTTTTTTTTAATATAGCATTTCAAGTAAGTTAGTGAAAGAATCCTGAACTTTTGGGGAAAAAAAAGTCATAAGCTTGTTATATAAGAAAGATAGAAAATACTGTATTATAGTGAATGAACACAGTATTTTAGAATCAAAAGGTTTGGAAGTCTCTACTTTGGCAGAAAATTCTGTATCAGAAAAACAGAATGATCAGAATATTTATAATTAATTTCATAAAAATATACTTAGACTGAGACTTCCTTTCCACTAATTATGCATGGGTCTCTTACAGCAGACTTTCCAAAAGCCACACTGTCTTTCAATACTTTTCCAGTAAGATACAGGCCCTTCCATAGGTATGAGTTTTCAGGTTTTAGTACAACCACTGCAGATTTCAAAGCTAGAACAGAAAGGCTAACACTGACACAGGAATTATTTTCAGGTGAGCATGTATCTAGGATTCGTAGATAAAGTTCAGAGGAGATCCCTATGTGCCTGCAAGGCACCTCTCAACTGATTTGTGGGGCCAGCTGTTTGATGATAGACTTTCAAATCACCTAAAAGGAAGACAGGCAAGCAATACAACCTTGAATATTGCTATCAAATAACATAAACCCGTATAAAGGAAAAAACAGTCACAGAAAGCAAGAAAAAGCTTAAGCCTGAGAAGAGGGATGCAAGTCTTTCTTGCAAATGCTTGATTTAAACAGATGTTAACATAAGTAAGTAATTTTTAGAAGAGGTTGCCTAAGTCTGGTGGGCTAACTGAGTTAGACAGGTTTTACGTGCTTATTTTATTTATTATAACACTACCACTTGTCCTCCTCAGCTTCCTCAGCATTTCAGAACAAAAACCTCCCAAAACCAAAAAAATAAAACACCAGTAGTTTTTTGTAAAACAAGGTGTCAATTATTTTGAGACTCCCTAGCCCCTTAGCCCTTTTTAGAAAGGAAAAAAAAAATCAAAAAAGGTCTTAAAGGACCCTTTTCTTCCATTTTCTCCCCAAAGATACAAGTATTCAGTGGTCACTGACTCAGAATGTGCTTACATGCACAGGAGCAGAAGGATGACTGGTAAAGCAACACCCAGGTCACAAAGGTTTATGTGGAGCTGCTCAGCAGAGTGGCCCTCCACCTCCCGCTCAGTGAGAGAGGCTCAGCAGCCCAAGCTGCCTGGGTGGGGCTGAGGAGCAAAAGAGTGCCCAGGCAGACCTAGGGGACACCACTTGGATGGAGATACCCACTACTTCCACAGTCAGTTCCTAAGGAAGAAAGAAGGGATGCAGACCCCTTAGTAATAAAACCTAATAATTTAGAATGCACACAGAGGCAATCTCCTATCTCTGCAGCTGGTAAGATGTGCGGATGCTGAAAAGCAATCATCTGTCTTGATCTGTACTAGTTACTTAGTTTTGACCTTGGTAGAACTGTTGACACTGATCTTGTTCATGATATTCCCACAGGCAAGCTAGAAAAACATGACTTAACAAGAATTGCTGGTATTTAGGTTAAAAAAAAAAAAGTTTAGAGAGACTATTTAAAATTCATCAGAGGTTCACCTCAAACTGGACATATGCACAAAATTTCTTGTGTTCATTCCAGTAGCAGGGAAACACTGGTCATGAGAATACTCAATGCCATGAAAGATGCAGGTAACATCCTGCCTCCCAGGACTGTGCACAGGGATAACGAGACAGTCACAAGCCCCTGCTCTGCAGCAGCTGGTCAAGGAAGGCCAGGACAAAGCTCTGAGGTAAGTCAGGAATAATCAGCTGCATAAACAGAATGTGGGGAAAGATCAGCATAACAGCAGTTCTGCAGAAAGAGATTTGACAGTTACAGTGATCATGAACTCAACGTGAGCCAACAACGTGGTACGCTTGGAAAAAACATCCTGCTCTAAGCTGGCCACAAATTGAGTAGTATGCCCAGCTTTGACCACCACATGTAAAGAACCGTGATCAGCTGGATAGAAAGAGCAATCACAGATCAAGAAACTAAAACCTATAGAACAAAACAAGAAAAATAAAGACCCTGTACTATAATCACTTTATAAAAAACAGGGTCACACCTTTAAGAATATGAAAGCATACTGTAAGAGGAGTCTGTAATCTCCTTTCCACACCTGCTTTGACAGAAGGTCCAATAATCTTAATTTCCAAAGATGGATATTAGAAAGACTAATCACTTCCTGGTAAGCATGGTGCCTACAAAGAGGCTAGACATCTAGGAAGGTTGGGAATCCTTCACCACTGTCTAGCCTCAACAATAAGACAGTCAAATCTCTACCAGAAGTAACACTACTGCTGCCAAACTTGCCTTTTGCCAAGAAACTGGATGAGACAATCTCTTAGCTCTCCTTTAAAAAGTAAACATAAAAGGCAGGTTGATTCATATGCTACACATGGAAAGGAATGCTAGACACATGGAGGCTGCAAAAGACTGATTCTGGGGTCTAGTCATTAGATTCCTGCTACCTCAAGCAGAGGTTTCTAGTCTGGATCCCACTCCCTGCCTCTTTACAGATGGCACATTAGGCAATTACCTGATCTTTTTAGATTTGCTTTCCCGAAGAGTAATGACCCTGAAAAGCAAATGAAATGTTGGATTCCCACCCACTGTTGCTCCACACAGTGTCTCCCAAATACACTCGGAGATACAATGCCGAATTGCCACACTGAGTGCTTTCTGACCCCCATGAATCTTGTACTGCTTTCTGCACTGTGATTCAGCTTCAAGAGGCCAAACAAGATCAAATGCCCCCGAGGAATGTGGGTTAGAGCCCTTGGGACAGGGGACGGTGAATCTAATTTTTCTACTTTCCAGGAAATCATTGAATCATAGAACATGCTGAGCTGGATGGGGCCCATCAGGATCATTGAGTCCAACTCCTGGCCCTGGGCAGGACACCCCAAGAATCACACCACGTGCCTGAGAGCATTGGCCAAACACTTCCTGAACTCAGACAGGCGATGGCAAAGACTGTTGTTAGTCCTGCAGCTGGCTTTGGATGGATCTGGCACACACAGGGTATGGCTGGCTCAAAGGCAGAACAGAGCCAGCCCAGCTGTACATCCTTGCCTGACAAAAGCACCAAAAGAAGGCAAAGTGCAAGAACAACCAAAGACTGCTGCCACGGGCTCAAGAACAGGTGCACAGCTCACTGGTACCATTCCCTCCCTGAAGCTTCTGCTCCCCAGGTAGAAAGCTACACACCCTTGTACTCTGCAGCTTCCCAAGACTGCCATCCTGGTTTGCATATTGTACATAAAGGCCACTATAAATCTGAGTCTGCAAAACAACCCTTCTCCTGGTTGTGTCTATTTTTCATCTCAAGCACTGCTTTTAGATCACAGATATGGGACCTTTTAACCCCAAGTTGTTCAGTGCTATTTAATAAGGATTTAAAAAACATGAATTATACTTTCTTTATAGGCATATAATTTTATTTGTTCTACTGATAGCATGCTGGTGAGATACATCACTTTGATATGGAACCACTAAAAATCTATGCCCTCATGTAGTTTTCCTCTAAGCTGCTGATGTGGCAACTGTAGATAAAATACACCACTATTTCTCTAGACATACAGGAAACAATTTTACACACACATTTGTTCACACACTGCAAATGTGATCTCACTGGAGATTCACAGGTAAACTGCTACACATACATATGAGTGTAATCCAGAGCAGTGTCACAGGTTTTATCAAAAAGAACAATGTAAACTAGCACGTGTTTCTTACATAGCTAAGTGATTGTATCATGGTAGTTCAGAAAAAATGTTACAAAAGTTGCATCTACAGCAGCTCTGCCCACAAAATCAGAGTTGGGATCCAGGCAGGTCTGTCTAAGTAAACAGTAAATTTGTGTGTGCTATTAATACTGCAGAGTGTTTACAGATCACAAAAATAGAAGACTACTGGGGAGTTTATTCCCACAAGATAAAAAGCATCAACCTTAAGACTGTCTGCTCCACTGTCACTGAAAATATTTCCTAACACTTTACTCTAATTACACTCCCAAAGCATCACTACTACCTGAAGTAAAAATTCAGCTGATAATGTAGTTGGGCTGACGGTTTAATGGGCTAGCATAGAGAACCACAGAGGGGTGGGACAGATGTCAAATAAATAATCCATCCCATGTATAATCTCAAAAATTAGCCCAATAGATTAAGTTTTCACCTGTCTAATGTCAAACCAAATTACCTGATCTGGCAACAGGGTCATGAAAGACAAATTATCCTAAAGGCAGTATCATCTGCTCCTTCCTTCTAGTATCACACCTACCAGGCCCTGTGTCTGCTGCACCACTCTGCAGACCCTGCTTAAAATCTGGTTGCAACAACACTGATGGTCAATCAGAAAAAAACCCACAAACAGTCCCACTCCAAAACCCCAAAACAACAATCGAAATGTTTGACGAACATGGAATTGAAAGGTAAGTCATGGACTTAATAATTTCCTGTCATATGATTTAGAGCACAATGTTATTTTATCAAAAGAATAACTACAATTAACAAAATTCAAAACAGAAATCAATCACCATGTCAATGAATAAACATTTCCTGTGTGCACAAGATTGTGATACTAATAAACCTTTGCTAAAGACAGCTAAAATACAGAGCCTAATTGAGTTTCCACCTAAACCAAAACTGAAACAGAAGTTACATATAGACTACAATCTGACAAATTAAAGAAATAAAATAATTAACATTGTTTTGTTATACAGAAATTAGGAAGAAAATCTTTTACTTTATCCTGTACAAAATTAAAGATACTTGATGTCCCCCATTAATGTAGTAAGCTGTCACTAAGCATACTTAATTAAAAGATATAATAACTACTAGCAGTAAAAGAACAGACTAGATGAGCAGATGGATCCAGATATATTTTGACCTAAATTTCTTGATATTTTGACAAGATAAATAAAGGTAAATATAAACAAGAAGAGGAGGGAGAGGAATAACCAGCCAGTTGGTATATCTCAGTAAGTAGCCTCATACTAGAAAGATGAAAAAACACTATTAAATGCTTTTCTTTCTCTGCTCACCTGTTTGTCTTCTCCAAGATGTTTTGTTTCTGTCAAGCAGGTTTACTGAAGCTTCCCATAACCACATACATATTCACATTACTGACAGGTTTATTATGTCTGGAACCACAATCACGAAATAAGGCCCACTGCCTTAGGACAGTTTAATCAAAAGAAATAAATAATTATCCTATAATATAATTTAAATCTCTTAAATGTTGATTTTCTTTTATGCTCACTCTCTCTTGAATTTGACTCCTGTGAGAGGTAAGTTAAGAGAACAGGTTTCTATCTCCAGAGTCCACAGAAGGCAGAGATTCTTCTTTCTGAGCCCTTCAGACCACCTTCCCTTTGGGCATGCTCCCCAACCAGACAGAGTCCCTAAGCATGTTACTTTGTGTTACTTTTCATGTTTGAAATGAGCTTCAGAAAGCTTCAGTAAGATTTAGCCTGTGGCTGGATTCATATTCCGAAAGTTTTCATGGCAGGTATATTTGAACTACATCACAACAAGGACTGCAGCCTTGGAGCAGGTTGGGGGTTTGATGTGTGAAACGTGTATGTGCATGGTAAGCATCCTGCTGGGATTTATTCCCTACGTAATTTTCAACTAAGGCAAAATCAAGCCTGGGGCTCCACTCCATAAGCTGTGTTGAAACATTTCTCTCATTCATATAGTTTCTCAGTTATTTATACATTTTACTAATATAATGCAGGCCTCGCTCAGCGCAATCTCATGTACATGTCATTTAGTTGTTCTGCTATGCCCACATCCCAGCACAATACTTACTAAACATGATCTCCACACCTCACAAGCAATGCATGACTTTGGAAGCACTGCTTCACAGTACTTGATGCTACACTCCACAGATGTGTTGTATTCCATCGCCTTTCAGTGGAAACATTCTGGGACACTGAGCTCAGATTCTTACTTACTCATTCTATTGAAAATCTAAATTTTGATGGCTTCCCTAAAAACTGCCTCAAAGAAGATCAATAGCCACTGATATATACTCAAGCATATCTGAAAGATAATGCTCACTCCAGGATTATATTTTCTACACAACAGTTTCTACTAATCTTTTCCCCCCACTTTCCTAGCCTCTATAGGCTCATCCCATTCTCTTCAGAGTTCTTCCTTTGCCAGAAATAAGTTTGGGCTTAAGATATTCTACAAGCCACAGTTTCCCTTGAGAGCCTGTGCAGGTTGCAGTCAGGGGAATAAGGAACTCTGACGCCTGTTATCCTCCTTCTATTCCTGTCTATATATACCAGACCATCACATCTCAGCTGAAAATCATGGCAAGTACATTTTTTTTTCATCCCTCATATGATCATCTGCACCCAATTGCTATTGCTTAAAACCCTTTTCTTCAGTTCTCTCTAACTATTTCATCCACACATCCTCGTAAGTTTATCTCTGAACAAGTCCTGTTGTGAGCTTAAATCTGATCTCAATGATTAAAAAAAATTGAATCTAGTAATTTCCTCTTAAATTTGATACTATGGATACTTATGTTATTAAGCCTCTTCTCTAGACTCCTAACACTTCTTTTTCCATGAGCTTTTCACAAAACCCGTAAAGGATTCCCATTTTTACTCAAGCTGAAACACTAACAAGAACCTGCTGCCTCACTGTAGAACAATGTACTCTCGGTCCAGGTGAGCTGGGTTGGGTAAATCCCCACAAGAGTGCATATTCCAGAACTCGTCCCACATATTGCCATCATACAGCTTTTGTAATCCCTCGAGCACAGGAAAATACATAAAAATAGAGGCCAGAAGAATGCCATCACAAAAGGGAGGCAGGAGTTATGCAGGAGGACAAAGAGAATGCTGGTGCTTAGCAGCATGGAGATGGGCTGCATGGATAAAAGCAATTTCCTGGTGTTTTACAAGAAAAAATCAGGGAAAGCCCTAAGAGCAGGGCAATATCCCTTCACTGGACACCCATGAAGACGCTGACACAGAAAACAGTTATATTTACTGGGCAACATCTTCCAACCACACTTCTGGACTTGCAACCCACTTGAGCCTGCAAATTTGAGCCTTGCTTTCTCGTGACACCAATGATTTTGTAACTTCTAGTTTAAGAATTGCAACTATAGACACAAAATCTATGATTAAACAGCCTTAAAAACTTCCCTTCAGTCTTGAAGAACACTATGTGCTACCCCAACACTATGTACTACCAGAATTGGAAATGTTTTATTCCAGCACTCACAGTGAATTGCAGATCATGCAATTAGTTAAATTAGCTTAAAAAAGGCAAAGCTAACAAAAGAATTAATAAAATTTTAAAAAAAGAAAATCTAAAGACAAAAGGATTAAAACTTCAAGTGGGGCCCTTTATGTACTTTGACCTATCTACCTACCATTTCCCTCTGCATTAAAACAAGTCATAGCTTCTCCTAATGAAGCTATTAGATAATGAAATCCTGTCATGGCCTTACTCTCATCTTGCAACTAACATGAATCCCCTGTTCATCACTAGGTCTACCTGTCATTCAAAACCACTGCAAACATCGTTCCTCCAACAGAAAACCAGAACATAATCTTTATCTCTCACTCACTACTTACAGTCTCACTTCCAAAATCATTTTTCTCAGCAATGTTTTGAAGAAAATTGGTTTATTTCTATTGTCATTCAAGCTTTCAGTAGTACTGTATATGTGGACTGCGCCTCTCCTTATGGGAAATAATCTGACCTGTTAGCTTTGATTTCTGGAGAAATTCACACATTCTGAGATCCAAGCAAGAACAAAACTGTTACTTACAGGACTTGCAGTGGATAGAATCCATAGACACAAATAAAATTACACACCGATTTTAGTGGTAAAATTCAGTGTCCATACCTTAGCCTGTTTAACGTACCATTAAACAACAAGCACTTGAGTTCAATATAAAAGAATTCAGAAATAATGCTATTAATAACTTCTGATGAGCCAGAGGGTAGCATTCACCTCACTTTAATTTCCAGTGGTTTGGAATCTAGGCTGGTGACTCAGGCTTCACCAGCTGGTGTGAAGAGACACGAGCTGCATCTCTTGCCAGCAGCTGCAAAAGAAACTCACCTTTCAAATGCAAGTTTGTCATCTAAGGAAGTAGACCAAAGAGGCAGGCAGTGGTGAGGTACAAACTCATGATTCTTATCAGTACTGTGTGTCAGTAAAAACAATAAAACCTTTGTTATTTAAAGTCCTGTTCACAAGCTGCCCTGCCTACCAGAAGGCAAAATGTATTAACTGGCATGTTTTACTAGATGTGTAGACAACCTTTAGTCCCTGAGATGCAAAGGTGGCAGCAGAGGTACAAGTTGATACTCAGGATATCACAGAATCACAAAATGGGTCAAGTAGGAAGGGAGCACAGTGGGTCACCCGGTCTCACCTCCTTGCTCAAGCACAATTATACTCCAGGGCACATTTTACAGAATTGCATCCAGACGGTTTTTGAGCATCTCCAGTGAGGGAGACGCCACAACCTCTGTGGGCAATCTGTTCCAGTGCATGGTAACACACACAGTAAAGAGGTTCTTCCTCATGTTCAGCTGGAACTTCCAGTGCATCAGTTTCTGCCCGTTGCCTCTTGTCCTATTGCTCGGCACCACTGAGCAGAGCCTGGCTCCATCCTCTCGGCACCCTCCCTTCAGATACTTACAGATACTGATGAGCTCCCCTCTCAGCCGTCTCTTCTCAAGGCTGAACAGGCTCAGACACAGAGAGAGACAAGAGAGAAACTAGAGAAGATTTGAGTCCAGATCAGCAGCAAAAAAAATACTTTGGAGAAGAGAGAAATCGTTTATATTACCATTCTTAAACACTATTTATATTGTGCATGATACTTTTACCAGAAAGTAACATAATACCAAGTAGCATTCATGAGACTAGAATATATAAGTAAACAGGAAGACTTCTAGGTATGGGATGAGGAATGAGCATCTGCATCTCCTTCCTCACTGACAGGAACGCTGCAACCCTGACTCTTGGAGCCAAGCCTCAGCCAGAAGTGCAGTGCAGCAGTCAAGATGATACTGTCTGGGATCCATGTTTCCTCTGACATCTCAGTGATTTACCTTACTCATCCTTACCTCAGGACTCACCAATACACCTTGCTGCACAAAATAAGCAGGCAAGGCAGCAAGCACCCTGCACTGTATTAATGGGAACACAACCAGCAGATTAAGGGAAGTGATGACCTCCCTTTACTTGACACTCACTGGACCACACCTACAATACTGCATCCAGTTTGGGGCCCAAAACAAGAAAAAATATGGACAAACGGCATTCAGATGGTCATGCGGCAAGAGTACTTGCTCTGTGAAAAGCAGCTCTGGAAACAGCCTGTTCAACTTGAGAAGGGATGGCTTTGGACTGACCTAATACCAGTCTTCCCATACCTGTGAGGAGGTTATCCAGGCAGCAGCCAGGCTCTTCACAGCAGTGCATGTCAGAGTTGGAAAAACAATAGGTATAAACCAAAATAAGAGAGGCCCCAACTTGATTTAAGGAAAAGGGTTCTCATGAAGCAGACAAAAATTGAAGCAAGCTGCCCAGAGAGGTCGTGTAGTCTCTATCCCTACAGGTTTTCAAGACACGCTGGATGAAACGCTGAGCAACATGGTCCGGCCACACAGATGACCCTGCTGTGAATAAGGAGGTTGGACTAGTGACTCCCAGGGCCCCTTCCAACCTGAATTTTACTGTGATAAAAGTTGTGGACTGTATCAAGCTAGACAAAATGAGGATGGGAAAATAAGATAAAGAGACTTGCAGTTACTCTGGTATTATTTGATAGCATGTATTTTTCAAATTGCAGCATTGTCCTGAAACAGATGCCCTCATACAGCTGAAGCCTGGCACAGGCAGGGTGATCTCCCTCACAGTTAGTAGCAATACACAGCACTGGAAAAAAGCAATGCTTCAGGGAGAGGATGAGAAAAAGCAATTCTAGGTGACCACAAATTTCTGTCAGAATGTCAGCAATACAATGGTAACTCTGGCTGTTAGTAAAGGTCATGAGCAATTACAGTCAAAATGCTGCAGAGAGAGGTGGTTATGTAGGTAATTCCAAAGGAAAAGAGGCGTCTTGTACGACAGAGAGATCAGGAGTGACAGTGATATTGAGGATGTTTTCTCAAGATGTTAAGAGCAAATAGCTGACAGCCTTAAAGCAATCACAGTGGCCAAAGATGTAAAGGCCATTCCTGAACAACACCATAATGGTAAATCAATAGGACATGATATTATCCTGGTACAGTCTGTCCTTCTTTAATGTTAATTGGAAGCGAGGAAAAGAGAGCAGTATCTGACATGGTCCATAAAATGTAATTAAACCTTTGGAGTGGAAAAGAGCAGAAAGTTCTAGATAGCTACAGATTTTGGTTTAAGAACAGTGATTTACTCCTGCCTGAATAGATCTATTTCAGAAAAAAAAAGTATTAAGCATCCTCTTTAGAGAGACAGAATGAAAAGGCTATTACATTTGCTAACTCAATGACATGACTGGGTCCATCCATTTCCCCTGTCTCTTACTCAATTATCTATGTAATACTTACCCTTTTTGTCAGAATGCTGCAAAAAAATATATTGAAAGATGAGAAAATAAAAGGTAAAATCAGTTCATCTAGAAAATGCATTATGTTATAGCACATGCTCTCCGCTTAAGCAGTTCATGTCACTTGAAGTGTCATTCAAGTTTCAAATTCAATTCTACTTAAATCAAGAGTAACGAAAATTATTTGACCAAGTTCAAGTTCAAAGAACTTTTACTTTCAGAGTGTGAGAAACATACAAGAAGACTTGAATAGGAAAAGTGCATAGCTCCAAAAAAGAAACTACAAAAACTACAGTGAAATGCAGTGTATTTTTCTTCTACCCACAATACCTACTAATAGTGTTCATGACTACACAGAAAAATAATTTGGCTAATCCATCAAAGTGTACCAGAGATAGTAGCAGAAGGCAAATGCCACTACATACCACCGGAATTTATTCTTTTTTGACCTCATGACACCCCCATGACTATCTCTTTGTGCCTATACCTACACTTGCAAATTCCCAATGTAGATCAGGCAGTCATGTAATCTCATTTCCCAGAAGTTCCCCAAAAACAAACACAACCATATGAACAAGAGAAGCAGAACGGGCAAAACCTGTGGTTACATCAGCAGTCAGATGAAAGTAATTTTCAAGAGGAAACTTCTTTTGGAATAGACAGTTGGGTTACTATTGGCAGTTATGAGAATGTACAGAAAGACTTGGAGGAATGTTGGCTGGACGGGACCTTTGAAGGTCACCTAGCCCAGCCTCCCACTCAGAGTGGGGCTAAAGCCAGTGCCAGATGACACTTTCCAAGGGAAGAGGCTGTGCTTAGCAGAACAGCAGGCGGCAGAGACAGCAGGATGTCTGGTGCAAACTAGGCCTGGCTGGTGCCCTCTACTCTCAGGAGGCATCCAGATTTCCATGTCAAAAATCAGCCAAGGAAAGAATGAACTGACACGGTGATCCTTTCTAAAGGATAAAAAGCAGGCACTGCAGTAAATATAGCACTCCTAGCAATATTTCTACCCTGAATGATAGGAGAAAATGAGAAACAGAAAACTGATCACACATACAAAGTCACCAAAAGGAAAAGCTATATGGAGTAGATGACATGACACGTATCAACAACATGTCGGAGTGAAGCTATGTGACAGAGGGAAACTCTGTTCAATACCCCAGTGGTCTCAAACTCATGAACAAGTTCAAAGAAACTTGCTTGCAAAGCTGATGGCAGAACACCATGGTAATTTGGAAAGTGAGGAGCAAACAGGCTGCAAGAACTCAAGGAAAATGAAGTATGATGCACATATCAAGTGGTTAGTATTTGTCAGCAGTCAGGTGCAGATCTAATAACATTTGCAATGCACAAAAAGGCCATTTTTTGTTTTGTTTAACATGTAACACCCTCGACAATTCAGGTTTTGAGACACATAGTAACAGAGACATCTGTTCTGTTTAGCTTTTATTTAACCATGGCAGGAGAAAGCTGTAGGTAACAAGACATGTTAGGGTTCATATAACTTTGTCAGCTATGATGGAGCAAGGGCAGGAGATGAGTGCCAGTTAAGGATAAATACACTTTAGAGACAGTCTAGATTTTTAAGGCTTTTCTCAGGGGGAGGGAAAAGGAATAATGAAAATATGAAATCTTTTGGTCAGCGATGCGAAACTTAAAGCCTCTCTTAATGGCCTTTGTCACACAATGAACAATTTTAATTGTCAAGAAATTGCTTTTCCAGGTTGACTGCCCGCTAAAACTAGAGAGTATATTAAAGTCCACTCCTCACAGAATTCTGCATGAAACAACTTGGTTGTGGAGATATTTACAGTTGTGCCTCTGTATGTTAAGCTCTACAGAAGTTGCTACCTTGGTATTTTCAAAGCATGGCAAAAATTACAGAAGCAGCAAATTAAAAAATTACTGAAGCAAAAAATGAGGAAGTTAATTGTCTGGAATTAACACAGATATAACTAAATGAACCTTAACTCAAAGCAAAAGACTTATGTAACTCTATAATGAAAAAGGAGACAGAAAAGGCAGGAGACAAAAGTATAGCAAAATGAAATCCTTAGGAGGATTAAAAAAAAAAAGTAACCCCTCCTCCGAACATTCTGGTTTGAGCAATGCAGGCAAAAAGATAAATGCTCTCAAATGTTATCCTGTAAGCATATATAATCATGGAACGGTTTGGGTTGGAAGGGACCTTAAATCACCTAGTTTCAGCCACTGTGCGCAGTCACCTTCCACTAGATTCTTCAGCTGTGGCACCTGAACTGTTTTTTCTCTTTTCCTCTAGTTCAGCTATTAGCTCTTCAAACACACGTCACTAACTCCTTACAAGGGCAAAGGTATGTTACTAAAACGAGTATTTGGATCATACTGAACACTTCTGTTTGGAGGATGCGCCTGAGCACCAGGAGAACGCGAGCGGGGCACCCCCTTGGCCGGTCCAGCGTCAGGGACAGCTCTGCCTGCAGTCGGCTCTATCGCCGACGAGCCGCCCCTCGCCCTCTGAGGCGCCGCTGTGCCCTTGTCCCACGGGCACGCGTGTCCCGGTGAGGGAGCCCTGAGCCGCTCGCTTCTCCGCCCGCCCCCGCCGCCGGCAAGGCCGAGCCGCGCCGGCTCCCACGTGGCTTTCGGAGCCCGGCCGGCCTCCCGCGGCCGCAGGCTGCTTCCCGCCGGTGCCGAACAGCCGGCAGCGCCCTTCGCCAGCTCTCCGCGGCGGCCCCGGCGA